>NMRB01005398.1:0-14540 GCA_002633025.1 Notospermus geniculatus
CATTAGCAATATCTAAATGTGATTATAGTGAGTTACATGTAGTTCCTTACATTGTACGCAAGGAGGGTTGAAATTCATTGGTGATGTAGACTGTATGTTCTGTTACAAAACAATAACCTGGGTATCAGGCATCCGGTATGTTGCAGCGAAGCAAAGGATGCTGGATGCTGCGCGTAGATTACAGCATTTAGCATTTTTCTATTGAAAGCGAGAGAATATTCAGCTTGTCGATGGAAAATTGGCGAAAGATTTGTTAGGCCTGTTTTCTAGAATCTGGTACGTCCTACATGTAGAGAGCATTGTACCATTCAATTATTTGCAAAGTTTTATGAGAATCAAATATGTTCCATATGGAGAAGTCGTGTTAGTTTTCAGTCTATATACTTAGAAAGATCTTTAGTTTAGACTACAGATACACACTTATTTCACCGAATATCCGATGTTTCTTTCCCACTTACCTCCTTTGAAGAAGTCATGAGCCACCAGATGAGATCTCGGGGCGAACCAGTACCCAAGTTCGTCCATGGAACCATGGTAGTATTTCTTCCCTCTCATGTTGGTTGTTCGACCAAGGTAGAGAGTCTGAAACGATTTCAAAACCAGGTTTTGGTAATTTTTTGGTACAACCTTCATGTCTGATCAAGCAAGGGAACTCTTCCGTCAGCTTTTGCGGAGTGTTACTGCAAAGTACATTTATTTATTGTTGAATGGACGATTGTACTGATAGATTTCGACATTTGTCAAGCATTCAGCATGAGAAAAATGCCAAAATAAAAAAACTAACCCCAAAATATATAAAAAATATACAAAACACAACTAAAAAATAACAAAAAAATAAAAATAATAAAATAAAGAAAAAATAAAATAAAAATGTAAAATAAAAAATGTAAAATAAAAATGTAAAATAAAAATGTAAAATAAAAATGTAAAATAAAAATGTAAAATAAAAATGTAAAATAAAAATGTAAAACAAAAATGTACCGATAAAATGAAAAATAAAAATAAAAAATAAAATATTTTTTGCTATATTTATTTTTGGTTTAATTTAATTTTTTATTTTATAAAATAAAAAATAACAAAAAACCGTTTAACTACTAAAATAATAAAACATTCAAAATATCTTACATTGTCTTTTCTCTCAGTTTCTTGGATAATTTCATAATTCGTGACAGAGTCCACTTTCTTGTCATCAATGAACATCTGCACTCCACGGTCCGGATGCCAGGTGAAGTCCACTCTTTGCCACTTCCCAAGGAGGACCTCGTTGCTAGAGACAGTCCACACTTTATCACCAACCCTGTCAAGAGGAATAAGATGGTATGTGCAAGTTCAGAGGTCAAACTATTGAAAGCTTTGGATATTTCTCCGATTTCAGTGGAACAGACCACTTGTTGAATATCTGAATAGAGATCTTAAATGAATAAACAAAAATTTACGTCACAAATGGAATTAATATGGCCGCCAGGCAGCCATCTTGAAAACTGGTATTCGTTTCAATAACAATTCAGAATAGGATGTTTTGATCTTGCCAAAATATCTATCGAGATCACCTCTACTTGTACGCCAAATTTCAGTCTGATCTGGTTTCAAATATGGCTGCCAGGTGGCCATTTTGGAAGTGGAATTTCGACTTCCGTCAGCTAGAAAATGTTGCCAGTCGACACGCAGCTTAACTGCTCGTTGAAAGACCACGACTACCCTTACCTAAACACACCATAGACGCGGCCATTTTTGCTGTAAATGTCATAGGTATTTGAGCTCATGATGTAAGCGTCATCACGAAGTGTTGTCGGCTTCAGCCACATGCTGATGGTGTTACCATGGATACAAAGGCGGATGTTACCGACACAACTGTTGCTTTGGTCACCAAGATCGATGTAGCTGCCTGCGCCATTGAAATAGGTGGCGTTACCGATCTGAAAATTCATGAAATATTGTTTATAAGTGGCTGGCCTACTTTTGACTTCTTTGTGAACCCCACTGACTGAGTTGAGCAAAGGTGTCTCTCAAAAGTGACCGAGCATACGCCAAAAAAAAGAGAAGACTGACTCAATGGTCAGTCTGTCTTTTATCAGGTCAGTCTCTGTTTCACACCTACCCTGCCCGGGGAAGCTATAAGTCAGTCTTGTGTTTTACACCTACCCTGCCCGGAGAGGCTTTAAGTCAGTCGGTGTTTTATACCTACCCTGCCCGGGATGAATCCGACACTAGCGTGCATCTCTATGTCGAAGTCCGGATGGAGGAGACGGTCGCCTTGCTTTTCTTCAAACGGAATCAGACGGTAGTCGATGTCACCTAGGAAACCAAGAAGCATTGATGCAAACATTGGAAACACAACCTGTGGACTTGTTACTTTACATCTCTGGTCCGCTCGGACTCTTTCTTTTAACCTAATAAGTTATTGTTGCTAAACCACTTCCGGTTCATCGCCAAGGACTGGGACTTTTTTTATTTCGCACACATATTCTTTACTCTCATTTTCACCAACGAAGCACGAGGAAACATTTAAAGCCCCACTGTATTGAATCTGAAAAATAGTGCCAATGGCACTGTGCCCGCTTGGCTTGAAGCACAGTGGTGGGAATCATCAGCAACCCCATAAAACCATTTAGGTACATGTACAAACATGCCAAATTGCCATATTAATCTCTTGACTAAGAACATGGAAACCATTAGAAAAAGAACCAATTTCGTAATTTCAGGCGAACTTTGACCTCTGTGACCTTGAAAAGTAGGTCAAATTAAAAACTCGGGTACTACATCTTATGTATCCTTATTAGATATACCCATGAAAAAAAATTGACAAAAATCCATCTCTTGGTTATGGAGAAATATCACTTTCAGTGATTTTGGTTTTGGCCCCCTAGTGGCAAAGTCAAGAATCAGATTTCACCGAAAGTTTGTTTGTAAGTTGCTATAACCTAGAGGTACATGTGTACAAAGTTTCAACATGATAGTTCAAACCATTATCAAAATATAGCCCTTTGAAATTTTTCACAAAACGCCCCCTGGAGGCCAAAATAGGAATCCAATCGTGCTCAAAATCGAACTCGACCTAGATCTTAGGCCCATATATAGACCCACCGAAGACCAAAAAGATTCGTCAAAAAACAAAGGCGCTAGAGCGCTAACAAACCAAAAGTTTACGGACGAAGCGCCGTACCGCCGTACCGCCGTACTGACGTACGGACTAACGCACGACAGACCACCACTAAATGACCCCAACCACAGCATAAGCCCTGCTGGGCCTTGCGGCCAAGCGGGCTAAAAACGCAAATCATCGCCGCGATTCTTGACGTCAGTGCACGACGTCAGCGTAGTGTAAAATGTAGTGCGCTCCATTTCAATACATTGCGGGCTCTACCTGCAGTTTTTGTTCAATGTGTGCTGAAACCTATGCCTTGAGTCTCTGAAGTACGTATCAGACAAGCATTTTGGGGAGCTTCACAAGCTATGAGACCTCTATGTGCTCTCTCCTAACATTTTGAAAATATCGTAAAATTCAATACAGTGGGGCTTTTTAACAGTTTCAGCCATCTTTGGTAGTTCACTTGACGTAAATCTACAACTGGATAGTATCTCTGGTAATTTTAGTATCTCCGCTAAGAAAACAGGCGGAACTCTGCAGTGGACTGGACAATTTAAATGAAACGGTAGCCTCAATTAATATCAAACCTCCATTGACATTTGCAACTACATTTTATTAGAAATACCTGTAAAAAGAGAGTTATCATACGTACATCTTACCAAAAAGAAGCATGGTTATCATATATAGACAAAAAAATCAGTGTCCGTCACACCCCTGGATTCCCCAATGGCGGGGAGTCCATTAGGTCCGTAACGAGCATATACAGAAGAACTACCAACATCATTTAATACATGAAAAGGCAGTGAACACGCTCTTGATATTCACAAGGGGCCGATCTTTGTTTAAAACAACCGAGTTTGTATATCCTAGTAGGGATGGACGTCAGTGAGGAGACAGTCCTACACTTTTCTCTGATAGACCAGTTGGTGAATGGTTTATTCAAACGAGTCTTGACCCCAGTTTAAATGACAATGAGCTTGTACACTGTAAACTATGATCTAAAAGCTGTACAGGTAGGTAGACCCTCTGAAAGAGTACACCTGGATAGGGTTTTGGTAACTTAGACCTGAAAATGAAACGCGAAAGTGCAAGATTAGGAAGCGCTGTGCGTGATAAAGTGATGAAAGCAGCGACTTATGAATTATACAAGAGTGGTTTGCATGATACGATCGCTATATGTACAGCTGAAGCTCAGAAGCCTTATCTTACCACATCGAGGCTGAAAATGAATGTTAGGCAGGCTGTGATTGGCTGTTTTGCATAGATAGTGAGTGTGACACGTGATAAGATGGGCCTATTGTGGTTCCCATCCTTCTGTTGATATATACAAAGCGCAGCAAAGTGTCTACGACACAAGCAAAGTGTTCCAGTTGAAAGCTTGGGGTATGGACCCCTTGTACAACACCGACTCTCATGACAAAGTTCTGCGATAGATTCTAAGCGTGGTTCAAAAGCTGGCACATATACACTGCTCTGCATTTCTACAGGCTTCCATACCTCGTAATAGCCATCCGAACGCCACTAACACTTCTCGGCGTCCGTACCAAAACTCTGCCTCGTCGACAAGAGCGTGGGCGTAACGGAATCTTCCGTCATAGGTGTCGCCTCTGTTTGCCCGGCCAATGAACAGATGATCCTCGATGTCTCCCGTGATCTCCGAAGCGGGCAGAGGATTGCCTTGGCTAACTATCCTATTATTGATATACATTGTGAGTCCATGATCTGGGTGCCAGGACAACTCCACAAAATACCACTTCTTCAGTTGTATCCCAGTGTAGGCGACCCGCCATGTTTTTCCAGAAGTCCCGAAGACGGCATTCAGGGAGCCATCCTTGAAATAAATCCGCACGCCTTTCCCTACCCCGGTGCTGAGGTAGTACGTGTTGTCATTGGTGGTGTAGAACTGGAGCCAGAGAGCCACCGTGAATCCATGCCGACAGAGTTCTAAGTTTCCTAGACATTTATCCTGATGCTGTCCTGCGTCTAAGTACTGGTTTTGGCCGTTCAACAAGACGCCATAGTTCAACCTTCCGGGTACGAAAGACGGGTTCCCATGTACGCTGACGTAAAGGGACGAGTGGTCGAGGTGGACCCCTCGGCCTCGAGCGCCGTCAAGGTGAAGGATGTATTTAGGTGGTTCAGCTAAAATGTGGAATGAATAAAACGTGCAGGTGAAACAGAAGATATGTAAACAAATAAACTGAAATGGAGGGAGAGAAGACGAAATCTGTGGGCATTGGAAAAAGTTTGGGAGAAAAATGGACCGTGGAAATTGGTAGAAAGGAGAAGACGTTAAAAGTAAAAAAACAAACGTAAATGGAGGCAAATTAAACCACAGGATTTGCTTTGTTTTGGAATAACAACGGAGGGACTTGAAAGAACCTGTATCTCACGGGGGAATGATCTGATAAGATCATGATCACCGCCGGGATCATTTCCCGTCCGCTGTGGGAAGTTGCCTTCATTGAAAAAGGAAGACAACGAACAACACGGATTACATTAAGGAAGGACGCTCACCCCTGAGGACGTAGTCAAAGGCGAGTAGGTACCCCCTCCAGGCGTACCAAAAGTGAACATCATCGACGGTCATGTCCGCGTAGCTTTTTCCGAGCATGTCGACGTTGCCTCTTCCGATGTAGAACTTGTTTTGATTCGGTTTGATCTTGAAGTCGAGCGGTAGGTCTCTGTTCTCGAACGTCATTGTCGTAACCATTAAGCGTAGGTTGAGGTAGAGGGCGAGGCCGAACATTGGGTGCCAGCTCACTTCAAGGTAGTACCACTGTCCGGGGCTGAAGAGCGGTGTACCAACTTCCCATTTACGGGTTGTTGTCATAACGGTACAGATGAGCCGGCCACCATGGTAGCGGAGCGTAGCTCCGTTCATTCCGTTGGAAAACAGGTACATTCCGTTACGCAGTCTGTGAGGCTGGATCCAAGTAGCGAGAAGAATGCCATGCCGGCAGAAATCAAGGTTTCCCAAGCAATGTTGGCTCTGGGCCCCGACATCAAGAAACTGTCCTCTGCCTGTCAGCCGGACACCGTGAAAGATCTTCCCCTTGGTGTTGCCCGGTGGCGGGTTGCCGCGGGCTGCGATGGATAGGCTCGAGTGCGGGATTCGCCCGGCTTCGACTTCGTCCAAGTCCAGGAAGAACTTGGTTGGTTTACCTAAATTAGGATGAATGAATGAATGAGAGAATGAAGGAGTGTGGATGAGGGACGGATTGTCTGCAACCTCGCATATTGCCGCAAAAGCTGTTGGAAAAGGAGCAGTCAGCCGCGCTTATCGCCAAAAGATGACAGCAAAGTTCTAGCGGACCAATACAATAGAAAATTCTCTTGATTCGTGCTCGATCAAGCATGAATGGGTCTGCTTGGCATTGAATTGGTCCGTAGCGACTCCTATTGGTCAACTGACTGACAGCTCCTAGTAAAACGCGCAACGAAGCTCAGAGGTCCAAAAGGAGGAGCAGTTGCATTCAGGAAGGGACAGTCTGGGAGAGGGAGGGGTAGTGTTTGGGGGAGGGCTAAAAGGGGCGGAAGAAGACGGTGATATGAAGATGAGCCAAAGCCTGGTGTCATGATATATGAATGATTCTGAAAACATCAGCAACAAAATCATGCGCGCAAACATTTCCGATTCTGCAGTAAGTAAACGTGCAACTCAACAAAACAATACTGTTGTATTTGCCATAAAACTGGAAATTCTTTTCGAAAGAAAATCCGATCTTGCAATTGCATCATCGGACGTCAATTTTTCTTTCGTCTTCAAATGTAATGGAGTTTAATGCAGTACAGCGTCAAATCTCCTCTGCTCCTCCAATGGCAGATCTCCACTTTTGATCACAGGGAGCATGGTCATTTGAAGTAATGTCTCTATCTGACACAGCCAAGTACCACGTAGAGTAAAGTATGGCTATTACTTCAACCAAACATTCTCCCACTTATCACCGGTCGAGACACTGCTTTTTACCACTAGTGGGCAATTTAGAACGTACACGTACATGTCAGTCCGTGCATAAAGCCAAGCGGAATTCAGGATGCAGACAAATATGACATTAATAAAACGGGAGATTGCAGAAATTTCAAACCAAGTAATTAAGATTTCATTAGAAGCTCTGAGATTTGCAATTGTCTCAAAGACGTACCAAGAATATCGAAATTCAATTTAGCAAAAACTTAATTAAGTAACTGAAATGGACAAGTTCCTCTGTGTTTTGGTTAATTGTACAGTCCACGTCACGTAGAGTGCTTCACAAGACATTGATTCAGAGATAAACAGGCTTCAAAATGACGGATGTATTGTAAGTGGTGAAGGGAATGATGCATTGAAAAAGAAGGTAATTTGGAAACGAGGAACAGGAACTATGGACCAAATCGTGGGCTGAGGATTGACTGGTTCTACATGTATGTCCATTTTTAACTAGACCCTGACTTCCTGTGCCTGCAAAGGACTATTTGCACAGGGAATTTGGGTATAGTTAAAAATGGACATAGAATCAGTCAATCCTCAGCCCACGAAGTAAGGAAACGAAAAGGTTGTTGCAAGATCTTTGATGATGTCAAATGCCTGATATAGTTCATCAAATAGTTTTGTCTTTCAAAAACATAGACTACTTTTGTTGTTGAACACTAACCATGCCAATGGCCAAAATTTAGTCCCAAACATCGTGCAAAAACGTTTTGAACTTGTTAGAGTTATGAACAAGGACTAGGTACACTGAAGCATCGCATTCACTGTATTTCTAGATGCTCTGCATCAACAGGTGTATGCATGCTGGACTTTAAAGGACGTGTGCAAAATGTGCAGTGAATGAAGATGAAATGACAAGAGGAATTTGAACAGGAAGATAGAACGACAGCAAGATGGCGGGAAGATACTCCGGAATTTATCGAACTACTACCGAAACGTCCCGAAGAATCAACCTCGTTCCCCTCTCACCTCGTAATAAGAATCCCAGTCTGATCAGATCCTGCCTGTATCCGTACCATATCTGCAGCTGGTCTATAATAACTCTGGCGTACCGGTAGGGTTTTGTGGGGGTCTTTCCAATGAGGGCGTCCTCTGTGTACCCCGACACGCTTGCAGCACGTGTAAAGGTTGGTTTCTTGAACACCTCCTTCAGGTCAATATACATTATAGCGCCCTCTGTCGGCGACCATGTCAACTCCAGGAAGTACCACTTTCCAGTTTTGAGATTTGGCGCCTTCGTGATCCATTCCTTCTTGCCCATCTTAAACTTTCCATACAGATTTCCGTTCATGATGTACACGCTGGCGCCATTTCGTCCCGTGTACAAAACACTCACTCCGTTCGTCATATTTTGAAAGTTAATCCACATACCGATGGTCATACCGTAAAAGCACTTTTTCAAATTTCCCAGGCATTTGCTTGTCGTGTTGCCGAGGTTGACGTATTGTGATTGGCCGTTCAGAGCGAGGCCAGTGCCGATTTTTGCTTTCACAAGATTCGGATTTCCGACGGCTAGAGCTTTGATATTACCGTATGTTTCTAGATGCGAGTATGATTTTTCATTCATCATCATACGAATATCATAGAAAGGACCTGCAATGAGACATCGCTTAAAATTTCACGTTTACATACAGAAAAATTCCACAGATTCTCTCGCCTGCCGAGAAGTCCTGTTTTGGCACATGATGAGAAGTAGGCCTGGTACAATGGTGTTAATAAAAAGAATGAATGGATGGTTGATGAGTTAATCGAAGTTTGACTGTTTAGTTACATTATACAAACATTCCAGGTCTTGTTAGATACAAGATTTCATGCTTTTATGACAAAACGTGAGACAAGAACGACGAAAGACAGTGAACAAACGGTCAGTACATTGATGAAAATGAATGTATTGCACACCAGTCGTGGGCCTACATGAACAATACGAATGTTAATGATGAAAATTTTGAATGAATAATTTTTAGTAAACCATCATGTAAACACTGAAAGTTAGGAAAATCTTGAAATCTCGATAATTTGGCTGAAAAAACCCTGTTATTTTTCACACACATTCAAGAAAACAAGGGCTTGACGTTATAGAACACGTGACATGTTTTGTTAAAAAGCCACCAATCACCTACCGCTCTCCCTGATCTGATCCTGTGTCTTTTCTCTCGACCAAAAGTGAAATTCATCCATGTACATGAATCCAGATTGTCGTGGTCTCTGTCCGTCGTTTGGTCGCCCGATGTAAAACTCGTTGAAATAATCCGTGACGGCGTCCGGCGATCGAATCACTGGAGTCACATCCGTGTCGACCAAGTCACCGTTGATGTACAAACGTAACCCGTTCTTCTCAGACCACGTGGTGCCCACGTGATACCACTGACTGGCCAGAACGTTGTTGCTCCTGACCCGCCATTCGTTGCCATCTTTCTTCCGGAACCGGAACTCGAGATGTCCGTTCCGGTACAACATGGCGACGCCGTGCGATTCGGATGTGTGGCCCCCGTTTGTCATGTAGACAGCCTCGTTGTAGCCTGGATTTTCGAATTTCAGCCACATTCCGAGGGTGTATCCTGAAAACGTAATGTTTTCGTCATCAAATGACTTTCAAATGGGATAATGCAACAAAATAGGCTGCCAAAATATATTCTAACTAGACAATAAGTCATTACATACTCATTACGAATTTGAACGACCACAAATTAAATGTAGCAGGTCTCCATCATCATGCGTCCATACCTCGCTAACCGAAGGATTAGCGCCGAGTCCGAACTAGTTTAGGCCAAATTCACTTCTTAATCAGTCAAAAGAGGGCGAAATAACGTTTCCAACCTACCATGAGGGCATTTTCCCAAGTCTCCAAAGCATTCGTATCTGTGACCAGGGCCGACCAACCTCACGTAGTTGTTCTTTCCATCCATTTTAATTGCGTTGCCAGCAACACCACGAACCAAGATGGGCACTCCTCTGACCTTGGCGTCAAGGCCAGAGGGGTTAACCAAGGTCTTATCAAGGACGAGGTCAAAGGGAAGGTGATAGTGGGTAGGAAGACCTGCAAGCAAGAAAGGTCCATCAGACATTCAATGTAACCTTTGAATTTTAAGTCCAACCCTGTGGAGGTATTCCGTCAGTCTTCAAAATGTAACCTGGAAATATAACAGCGACGATCAGCACCAATTTTGTAGTGTTTTTGAGACATTTGCATTTTGTGTAATTTGTTAGAAATTTTGAACCCGTTTGAGCCCAACAAGACCCCATACCACGTAAATTGAACAGTATACGATGTTCCTGACTTGTAAGACAGCGTTCTCAAACAACGACACCTCAACCCAACAACCCAACACCAAATGCTCAAAGAGAGGCTGTCGGAAAATTCATCGGAACAAAATTTGCAGACAAATTCAAAATGCACGTTTGTACGTCACACAATTTATATGTAGTTAGTCAACGTGAACTAACATAAAAACACCATTTGCCATGCCATCTGAACAGTGACACGTGCAGAAATGACAAAACGAAACAGAACACGTTGGACAACACGTCATCCCACTTGCACTTCTGTCTACCAGAGGAAATGGCCTACTTGCAAAAGTGCGCATGCGTTAAAAGCGAAGCGGAAGTGTAAAGAACACGTGATCACGCTAACGTCTGCTTCGTGAGTTGATTACCAGCACCGACCTAGATTAATTGATTATGAGATAGCGCGCAGAGTGAGAAAAGGCATGAAGGGCCTAAGATTATGTTGTTGATCATGATTAGAGCCTGAAGCCAGCGAAAACCTTTGAAGTGCAAGTGGAAGCGAACATCTTTAGTCACTGGACTTACTGTAGTCAAACATTTTCATTTTCATGGGGGGGGGGGGCGTGGAAACATTTAAGGACCATGGTCGGAGAACAACCAGCAAGTTCATGGAGGGGCAAGGGACCTCGCAGACTTGAGAAGTTTGGGAAGAAACTTTTCAATGCATGCCATGGGTTCAGATTGACATGTGGATTGTGAGGGTGTAGACAGAAGATCTGGACATATGAACACTCTCATGGCTTTAGAAGCCCACACCGTGCAACAACTACAAGTATGGTTACAGCAGGAAGCGATGACTGTACTTGTCTCTCTGAAAGAGTGGCTAAGACTAAGAGGGAAGGCCGAGCAGTTGGCAGGAGAATCTTAAGATGGCGTGACCGATCATTCATTCTGCGGATAATTCTTTGTCCCAAAATAATACAAAGTGGCGTCGCCACTTGTAATCAGAGGGAGTGATATCGACTGAGGTGACAGCTAAATCTTGTACTACCAGTGTTGAGTAAATAAGCTGTTACTTCAATCGACTATGTCCCCACTAATTCCTAGAGTATGTGGTGTACCTTTCGTGATTGGATGCCGTGTTTTATAGCACATACAAAATGGGGACATCTTCCTTACATATCAAATAAAATGCTAACCATAGCTTTATTTCAATGTACGCCCCTGAAACTTCTATAACCCTTAACGTGGTGAAGGCATGCCGAAACCCATTTGTCGCAGAAATGTTTTCATGATTTTTTCGTTTCGCAGATTCGAAATTTTACAATAATATAGGGGAAATGTGGACATCTGAATCTTGTGTTGATGGCTGTGAAGCACAGAGTTAGAAGTAACGGATTATTTATGGAAGCTGAAAATTAAGTGCATAGAAGCCCTCATGTGAGTTGGCTGCGTACAACCGGGGACACACCACCCATTTTGCTAGAACTACATATTACCCAAGACAAGGCTAGGAAAAAGCTGTTATTGGCTTTCATCAAAATTTTTCGGCTGCATGTGACGGTAGAATATTTTTTACTTCATCAATTGAAATAAACTCCGGTTTGGGGTAATTTCAACGTTTATGTAAACACTCTTACTAAAAGATCAAACATTTCACGATGACTCAGTGTGTGTAATCCAAGAAACTGTGGACTTCTCTTATCTAACCTTTACTTGATATACAGAGTGTACAGTGCATTTGTACAAGGTATACACGCATCATCGGCTGAGTGCGGGGATTTCAAGGAAATACGTACAAGATTTGGGATAAACATTTGGGGTCCATGGAAAATGTCATAGCGAGGTACTTTATAGCGAGGGTTTACTGTATTACAGAAGAGATACAGAAAACAGGGCAAGAGATGAGAAAACTACAGCATGGAGCATGCTCACCCCAGCATGGAGCATGCCGTGTGAGAAAACTAGCATCAGTCAACCAGCCGCCGATAGTTCCCATGTCGCTTTTGTGAAAAATGAGAAAAACGGACGGTTAGATGAAAGATGGGGTTTTGATCAACTATACGGTGTCAACCGGGGACCTGGGGCGGGATAACGAAAGCTTTTTTACAACCGGCGGTCACCGGTTGACACAGGGTGGCTTTGCCCGTCGGAAACAGACCAAAAAGATGTTGAGTTATCATCCAATTTCAAGCCGCCAGTGCCCTTCAAATATTTCGGGATTTCAGAAAATAGAACTTTCTTACGAATATTTTTTAGCGTCAGTTGGGAAGAATAAAGAGTGTGAGAGATTGAGAGAGGTGGATAGGGCGACTACTGTCCCCATTTGACACCGTTTTCGTTCAGGGGTCCTGCTTGGAGGCACAGTACAGAACGCTGCGGACCTTTCGGTGCACATATCCCGCATGAGGGATCATGAGAGTGCCCGACGATATCTGCCAAAACATTAACACAGAATCACGTAATATAGGCCGTAACAAAATAACACAACAAAAGCATGCAACGCCATTGTTTTTTTTCTTCCTTGTCCTTCAAGTCGATTTTGGAAAAAAACTTCACATACATTTGAATCAAATACGTCACAGGGAACTAGATATACTATTTGTGATCGGTTTGGTTTCAGTCAGATCCCTGAAAGTAGCCATTCCAGTCAATATGGACCCATCTCAAGATTTGCGAATATAAATTTGCCGTCGTCACACTTTTCTTCAAAGAACGCCCGCAGCGGCCTGTCTTTCCATCGGACATGTGCCCCGTTGTTTAAGCCAAGTCAGCCATATATTTTAAAGGCGGCCATGTCCGGTGAAATGACGTATTCACTGTGCCCAAGCGCGAACCCCAGGCTATGAAGGGACAGTATGTGTGGTTAAATTGTCCAGTTTCCTAAATGTGGCCGATGATTGACACGAGTCACGAACTACCTGTGTGCGATTTAGGCCTACTTGTGCAAAGCAGGCGCGGGCCATCCTTACATGTAGATTATTATGTGAAAGCTGGCAGTTGTGTGTAGATTTTCATGAGAAAGATGGCAGCCATCTTGGATTTTGTGAGAATTCTGGTGGCCATCTTAGATTTTGTGAGAAAGATGGCAGCCATATTGGATTTTCTCAGAAGTTTGGCGGCCATCTTGGATTTTGTGACTAAAGCTGGCAGCTATCAACGAATTTCATTTGTAAGCTGGTTGCCAAAGCTCACAGCTTTGTTGCATGATTTTTTATGAAAAAGGTCCAAGACCTGTCTATCTGTTAGAAGGCAAATGTGAGTTCATTTAAGTGCTAATCACTTATGGTGCTTCTATGATAGCGAATATTTAAGTCTTAAAAAGCAGCTCGTGACTCAAGTGTTTGGCCATTTAGGATGCTGGACAGCAGGCGGGCAGTTACAGTATTGTGTAACAGCATGGCTAAAAATTGGAAGATCTCTCACGGATTGTAACTACAATAACGGTTTTGTCCGGAGCAGGCGTGGCTAGTGCCCTGCGGAACCGTGACCTTGACCTCTTGACCCCGGGCACATACTTTAATGGCTGCTCTTCGTAACCATCTAGAATTGAAATAAAACGTCTCAGGCACTGCACTACCCATGCACTTGATACACTGCCCTTTAAACCTAAATACATGTATGTTAGTTTTACAATCTTTACATGCAGAAATAAAAAAAAGATAGATTAGCATTTTTCAATGGAAATAAATCAGGCGTGAAACTATGCCTCATACAATAATATATATCGTGATTGATCTTGGTCAACGAAAAGTTAGACAGAGCCGTGTGAACAATGAGCGTTCATGTTTGATGACGTAACGCTTTCCAATATACCCAGTCAATGTCATCATGGACCTTATTCACAAAGCACCACATGACTTGACGACGAGTTTACGATCAGTTGGCGATTTGTTCACGACGGCAGTCGTGAACATGTCGTCAACTCGTCGTCAACTAGTCGCAAACTGATCGTAAAGAAATGACGTGACATTGAAGCTGATCCACCGAAAAAATACGTACTGCTACAGAGCAAACTTTACGACGAGTTGACGACTAGTTTGCGACCAAATCAAACATGTTTGATCTCGTCGTAAACTCGTCGCAAACTAGTCGTCAACAAATTTCAGTCGTGAACGAGTCGCAAACCCGTCGTGAACGAATCGTGAATGCTGATCCACCTGCCACGATTTTTCGTCGTCAACTAGTCGCAAACCCGTCGTGAACAAGTCGCCAACTGATCGTAAACTCGTCGTAAAGTCGGTGGATCACCCGCAT
>NMRB01005400.1:0-17069 GCA_002633025.1 Notospermus geniculatus
GTGTAGTAGGATTTCTTCTAATGTCAACCAGATCAGATTTACTTTGAGTGGTTGTTTTATTAAGTTGAGTTTTCTTTTCCTCATAAAATTTAGTCCAGTTTTGTAAATGTTTTTTAGTTTTATTATGTCTTGCAAGATTTGAAGGTGTAACATCACTACTACACACTTCACAACGGATTTTCCCTGACTGAACCGAGTTTGCGGGTTGCGGTGCGGGTCGAATAGGTATAGGCCGAATAATTGGATCTCGGTCCATAGATAGAAAAAATCTATCCATTAAGAATTGCTTGTCAGTTTTCTTCGCCATCTATTTACTTAGTAAAAAATTTTTTAATTACCCAGATAGCAACATTTTAATTAAGTTTTTTTATGTCAGAAACTGGTATCCATTCGTTAAATTTATCGCTATAACCTTTCCACTTTACTAATCCATATTTCTTTCCTTTAATTGTTTTATATCTGATGATTTTTTCGATTTTGTATTCTAATTGTTCTGGATTGGGAACATAACTTAATTTTTGCTCGTAAAAATATCCGTCAATTAGTTCATTCTGGTAATCTTCAAGCTGGTAAACAATTGGATTAGTGAAAATAATCTGTTTAATCTTGAACACCTCTTCAGTAAAATTAGGAAGATAACCTTTATGCAGCTATCAAGTTAATCCCGGGCCCCCCCTCCTCAGGCACTCGACACTAACTCGCCAGTCTGCAGTATTTTGGAAGTGGGGGACTCGACATGGATACGCCAGTACTATAAAATGATCTTAATACTGGGGACTCGACGAATTTTGGCGTCGAGTGAACGACGATGCCTGAGGGGGGGTGGTCCGGGCTAAACTTGATAGCTGCATTAGCAAATATTGTTTTATACTTAGAAATTCTTACACCATCTCCAATTTTAAACTTTGGCGAACCGAAATCGTGTGTTAAGTGAGCGCCATAAAGGTTAAACCATACTGCGCCTTCGTTTTCCTCTTTCCTTGCATCTATTGGTTTCATTCCGATTAATGTGTGTAATGTATTATTATAACCTTTCACTAAATCTGGTAAAATATCCAGCCACTTATCAGTTTCTTTTGCTGTAAAATACTTCCACATTCTTGTTTTTAAAGTACGGTTAAATCTTTCAACCACTGCAGCCTTTTTATCCGAAAATGAGGAAAACCATTCTATGTTATTTTTCTCCAGAAGGTCTTTTAAATGTTTATTGTAAAATTCCTTATCATCATCGAACTGTATTTTCTCAGGTTTTGACTCTTTAAAAATAGTTTTGAATAAATCTTTAACCTCTTCACCCCTCTTACTTTTTAAAGCTAAAGCCCAAGCGTATCTACTGAATAAATCTATCACAGTTAAGATATATTTATAATTTTTATTATTTTTTTCAAAAGCTTGCATATCGACTAAATCTGCTTGCCATTGCTGATCTATGTAAGAAACCATTGTTTTTCTGAATAAGAATTTTTTATGAACCGGTTTATGTAATTGATAAGTCGGTAAATTATCTAAAAATTCTTTCACTTGTTTATGTTTTATTAATTTTCCGTCAGATATTACTTTTTTCCAAATTTTCGCGATATTTGTATAAGCAACGGGACTTTCAGGATTGAAAAACAGGTTTCTAAGGTACTGTTCGGTTTCCATAGATTTATTTTTCGAGATTTTGAACAGTTTTATAGTATAAGGAAAGTGAGGGGATCTGGACAGAGGGGATTTTATTAGTTTACAAGTTTAGGTAGGTATAAATTTTGAAAACAGCCTGGAAATAGGGACATTTTAGATCCCCTCACTTTCCTTATACTGGCAACTGCTCGGCAATTTGCGTGACGGCTCGCATTTCCCCTCGGACACAATTCCAAGGCAGCCATCTTGAATGCGCAGTGATTGCCTTCAGTTTCTGTGGCTTTGGATGCGGTCGCCTCATCACACCCTGCGCATGAACGAAATAGGTCACACAAAAACGTTGCGTTATTGATCAATAATTGGCAGATTGGGTGAGATATCGGTAAGTTTATATATAATATGCCTCAACTTATCCAGGAAATAAGGTTGGATATCTTAGCGGGCCACAATTCGGCGAAAATAGTCCCACGGTCGGTCACGTGGGTTTGTTGATAACAACATGGCTGCCTTGGACTTGTGTCCGAGGTGAAATGCGCCGTACAGTGGGCAGATAAGCAGTTCGCCTCAGGTCGTTCCGAATGCTATCAGCAGACACTTTAACTAAATATTGATTTTTCATAGTCTCGCGCGCGGTCACTGGGAGCACAGTGTCGAGTGCATGGAGTCAGAGGATCACGTTTGAGGGGCGCGAGCGCGCTGACGCTCCTTCGCGCTCCCAAAATCACGACCAGGAGCGTTATCAATCGCGCCCCTCACCAAAGGACAAGCGTTACTGCACTCCCCGTATCATCAAAACAGCTCAGATAAACTTTATACGCCAGCCGAAGATCGTCAAATGCTGCAAGTGAGCGACTTCAACATTTAGTCCGACCGAGCTTGTCATATTTCCAAGTCCATTTCTCTCAAACCCCTGACTGAATTCCTGTATAATCTATTTGGCTGTAATGCAGAAAGAATGCACTTTCCAGTCATATCAAATTTGTTTGCTAGGTTTCTTCCAGTAAGGAGGTATTTACTTAAATAACCAATCTCACTTCAGAGCCGCATTCGTCATCGACGATCTTTTGGCGGGAAAACTGGGCCAGTGTCACTAATGTGCAGGGCACAGTCTGTACATGAGTCATCAAGTTAGCACCAGATGGCGAGACTACTACTTTGTACAGGGTGCATCAATAACAACACTACATTTTTGCAGAATTTTTTCTGTAGTATGCGTCAATAACTGTAGAGGGTGTCAGCAATAATCAAGTGGAATATTCTGAAATAAGCGACGATAGAAAATAAGTGAAAATTGGCCGTCTCTGTATAATACACAATTTACTGTATAATACACAATTTATTTGAAATAATCCACATTTTTGGTTTCAAAATTTTAGAAAATCCCCAATTTGATAGGAAAATCCACAAGTTTTTATATCAGAATCCACCCCCAAAAAATAGAGGGTGTGCAGCCCTGCAGCGTTGCAGTGTTGACATGAGTTTTAAAAATGCTTACGGGAGGTGTCGGATCTCCCGTAAGTTTACGGAGGCCGACGCTCCTTTATGTATACTAGCATGGTACCCGTGGCGAGCACATTCACAGGATGCATGTGGCCAGAGGATGGCATTTTGCTGGACGTCTTTGTGTGGGAGGAAAATGTTTAGTGGGGGCGAACTACTCGGACAATAATCTAGGCCTATGATGCAAATCATTGGAAGTTTCTTCCTGCATTTTATCTGCTTAAGGGTAAAAAAATGTAATGCCACCCGCTTAAGGGCCACCCCCATGTCATTTTCAACACTTCCTGTGAAAATGATGCCATTTCAATCAGAAACCACGGAGGAGTTCGTGTTCGAAGTTAAAGCGCCACCGTCAATTATAATATAGATTAAGCTGGCTTTGTGAATGGACCGTAACCTCTACGGGGATGTTTACGGTACCGTAACTCCTTACGGTGGCTCTGTGAATAGGACGTAAGCAATTTACGGGACACTTTACGCAGATACGTAAAGTTACGGTTCGTTTGTGAATACCACGTATCTAGTTACGGAATGTTTACGGTACCGTAAGTCCTTACGGAGGCTTTGTGAATAAGGTCCCAGGTATCGGGAGAGCTGAAATTTTTATTCCATCTTGTAGCTCAGATCATGTTACCTAGGAGTAGGTCACATTTCCAGGTCTGCAGCTGTTGCAGGAACAAAGTTATAGGGAGAGACATATCCCCATCCTCATAGCGGATGTCTTTGGGTATCTTAGGGGTGTCGACCCCGCACGAATGTTATTTTCCCAACCATCACCTGCCTGATTGATGATAATGCTGCTTAGAATTCTATTTCTCATCTATTATAATAATGCTGGAAGTCGGCTCAATAAAGTCACACTTGGAAGCTTTGTTTTGGCTTGAAATTCGGCATGATGATAGAGGATACCATACCCTGATGCAACGGGTGGTTGATTTCGCGAAGAGAACTTTGTTGTGGTCGCAATTTTACTTTTTTTAGCAGTGTTGTTCGTTTGCTTTCTAAATTCTCCCTACTGCACCACGTTGGGTGCACCTATTCCACCAGGACCGGGCATTCCATCCTCGGTTGAATCACAATCGCCGGTCGCACGGGTAGTTTGCTAGTGTATTAATAGCTGACTTGCAAATATAATACAAACCAACCAGACGTCATTCTGCAAACCAAAAATGACGTGTATTCTTTCTTTGGTATGTAAGCCTTGCCCTCATTATAACGAGGGAAATGTCTCTGTAGCAAAAATATAAAACATTATGTGTGATGGTGATGGGATTGGTTTGTGGAGTAACACTATACCATATATAATATCTTGATTATTTGTGAATCATATCGTAATACCATAGAACGTGCAGAATAGGCCATTTAGGATTGTTGGTTCACAAGGTGACCCTTATTTTTATCACTGTCTGCGATCTGGCAGTATTGTTCACGAAGTGACGTTATTTTCGCACCAGATTTAAACTTCTTGTCACACCAGATAACTTCTTGTCACAAGGGTTATTGCACCAACTACCACGAAATTTCACTAATAAGTGTAATGTAACTCCAGGTAGTGTCTCGTATAGTAGAATTTACATATCATGGCGTTTTTTTGGTTCAGAATCAGAATTGTATCACGAAATATTCGCTGATGCTGGGCGAGCCCGGTAGCCCAGTGGGTTCAGCGTTGCGGCTATGAGTGGTTGTCGATGGCCATGGGTTCGAGCCCGGGTAGTGGAAGAAATATTCTTCTTTTCTTTTACACAGGTTAATTCTCTGTTCGGAAGTAAGGACTTGTCCCGCTATCGATTTTTTTCCGCTGTCCAAAACAACTACCAACCCCCCCCCCCCCCAGCAAATCTGCACTCTCATTATGTTCGGAACGTCACTTCGTGAACCCTGTGGCCACCAGGTTTGTTTTCATCTACATGTATATCACTTTTGTTGAAGCAGCAATGTGCTTGAAATTTGTCATGCGGTCATATTCTAGTATGGTTGTTTTATTAATGTGAGAATTTTCGAACAGAAATGCTGTGAATTTTTTACAGAGGTTTTTTGGGGCGGATTATAGAGGGTATATCGGTTTCTGAACGATAAAATACGGGAACATCTCATGGTGCCTCAGAAGCAGATAAGCATGTTCTTAATTGTTTTCAGTAGTTATGTAATAAGAAATTACGTTTTTTATGCAAATTAACACAAAATGGGTCAAAATATATATAAACGTCGTTTGCAATTACCTAATCAGTTAAAAATTACTAAAAGCATGCTTATATGATTATAAGGCACCATGTTTCTATCTGTTGATAATACATTTATGGGGTGTAAATCCAACCGTTCAAAAGTTAGCTGTACATCGGGTCCCATTTTCCTGTACAAAGCCCAGTTCTTGGGTCCAATGATAAAGTCAGTGTCCAAAACTTCAACACCGATTTTGACGTTACCATGGTGATCTGACTTGGGCGCCCCTTCTAGAATTGAAGTACCATTTGGGCAAAAAATGGCGCTTTCGTCCAGTTTGTCCCGATTTTTCTCGTTATTGACTCTACTAAACGTACAGATCGAACGTCTGCGATGTCGGCGCCAAATAATATAGGTCAATCGGTGGTCCATCTGATTTAAATGTCAATTTCATGATAAAATCATAGGGACATCAGAAAGATATATAAAGCATGGTTTAGAAAACATCTACGACACTACGCAAAGTGGATGTCCACAGTTACTCAAGGGAGTAGGCGCTGATATTAATAATGATCCGCCTACTTTCCCACTTAATTCTAACCCATCCAGTCGCCCCATCCCACCCTAATCCACTTTTAGCTCACAACACATCCGCTGCCGAACCCATCCAATTAATGGACTAGTCAACCTTCGGACTATTGAACCTTCGGACCAGTGAACCTTAATTATCCTGCAGCGTAGGCCTAGTCTCTACTTGGCGCCTGCGGTGAGTGAAGCGGTCTGCTGTTTTCATCATACTGTATTAATGCAAGCCACATTACATGTACCTTTCAACCCTCACGTTTCTTATTGTTCACGAAGTGACGTTATTTTCGTGCCACATCATTTCTTGTCACACGGGTTTATTCACTTAATATAGCACCAATTGGCACGAAATTTCACTAATAAGTGTAATGTAACGCCAAGTTATGTCTCTAATAGTAGAATTTACATATTATTCGCGTTTTTTCGAGAAATCGACACTTTTGTTTGGGGCATAATCGCCGATGTATGGACGAATGTATACATCATCATGAAACGGCATTTTTGTGTACAAAATAACGAGAGCATGCAAAAAAATCAGAAGAATATATCACCTTTACACAACGATGTGTATCACGATCTCCTCCCCTATTTATTTTGAACCGTATGTAATCCTTCATCACCGAGAAATAAGCAGAAAAGTCCAGAATTGCCCCGTAGCAGACGAGTCAGGTCGCCATTTTGTTTGATCCACGCATAACCGACGTGTATGGAGATACGATGTGTGTACACACATATAGTGCACGAATGTTCAGGTAGCCTTCTTGGGACTAAAATAAAGGGATGCCTTATGGATGAGTTGATAATTGGGGTCAGTGTTGATGGTGAATATAGGCCATCGCCGCATTTGGGTTATCAGTATTGTCCAGTGGGTTCAGTGTTACGGCTATGGTTGTCTATGACCATGGGTTCGAGCCCGGGTGGTGGAAGAATTTTTTTCTCCATTCCTTTTTTTTATTCACAAAGATTTTCTCTGTTTGGATGTAAGGACTTGCCCTGCTATCGAGTTTCTTTCCGCTGCCCAAACCAAACATCTATATTCCCGGCCCAGCAACTAACTGCATGCAGTCTCATGATCTGAACGTCACTTCGTGAACCCGGGCGCCACCAGGCTTGTTTTGATTTCTACTTGTACATGTAGTTAATATTTATCATTTTGGGTGGCCTGCGCATCAGCGGTCTTTCTGGCCTTGCGCAGGTCTCCTGACCCACGTATCTTTAATTTGTGTAGACTTCTTTGTTTGTAATTAATACATGTATTCTGTTTCTCTCGTCTCCATTTAATGGACATGTACATCTGCACAATTTAGTTTTATGTTATTTTCCTCATTTGGTCAAATAAAGGACATATCTATCTATCTGTCTATCTATCTATCTATCTGTTTAAGCAGCCGTTTTGTTTCTCGCTTCTCCTGAGACGACAGTTTTGCATTCAAAATCTCCGAAATAGCAGGCAATATTGTTGGCTTCTGTGCTCATCGATAGCATGAGTCAACTGTTAACATTTGTCTTAACAGAATGGCCCAAACTTATCGCAAGTTAGGCTCACAATTTCAAAGAAACAAGCCTTTCGGCGACATGGTTCACTAGAGGTTGTGACAGGCAGGGGCAATTTTTTCACGAAGCGTTGAAACCGTCAGTCGTTGTAGTACCTAAGAGGACGAAAACGTACTTTCTTGCCTCGATATGCTAAGGCCCAACTTATAAACCTCCGCGCAAATATACACCCACTTTTCACTCCTTCTCCATTGTCACAAAAACAGGGAAATACCCAGTAACAATATTTACTTAGGTTAAAATCAACTGAGTTACCCATTATGAAGTGTTGCTGTTTAAAGCTGCATCAGGCAATTTATCAAGACATGTAGTGTGAGAGGCATAATCTCAATCCACGCAGCATTGTCACGACTATCGCACGCCGGAGTGGACATACTAGTAATTCTGATTTAATTGGTTCGCTATGGATCCGCTTGGAGCGCTAGCTGCGGCCATATGGACCCCTATTTTCACACCACTTTTCCAAGGCATTTGTATGACGTAATCAAGCTTTACTTGACGTTTACGGCCTTAATTTGCGGTGTTTGAACGTCATATTGCGTCTGGTGATAGTCTACCATTAGCTGTCGACCTGATTGGTTGGGCAGTACGAACAAACGTCAGGAAAGGTACAAACTTCGGCGATTTCTCAATCTATTTTTAGACATAGGGAGGCCAGACGGGAGTCTGGGCGGTAGATAAAATGGTGTTTAAAACGTTTGTAAACTGTACTAAAAAACGTAAATACGTACATGGACAATGTTGTCAATAGCTATTGGGAGCTATTTTATGTAATGCGCACGATTAGACACGATTTTAAAGCAGTTACCGGTCAGGAGTTGAGGAAGTCATTATCCTTGCGATTCCGTGACCTGATCGTCAACCAATACACCGCGGAGGGACTATTTCTTCACATATTAGGCCTAATATGCATGCGCGATGTAGTTCGTAATGTACCGGTACTTTATATACAATCGCACTGTTTTCGTCAGTCGTTGATACAAAAAATGTTTCTTATTTTGATACATTCATCTACACTGACGTTGGGGAGGTTAACGATTGTGCATCTTTTGCCGAAGTTTGAACACAGGAAATTTCCAGCGCCGCCTGACATATCCAAACAATATATGCATGCATATCAGCGCCACGCAGAGTGCATAGTCGCCATGGCCGAGTGGCAAAGCAGCCTGCCCATATAGCAGAAGGTCTCGAGTTCGACATGCGGGGCGTGTATATTTCTCTTGCCTTGACGCATTTTTTTTGTTTCTTCTTTTACCTTTCTGTTTTTTCCATCGTGTATTTTAATGACCNCTGGCACCTCACAGCAGATTATAGCATCTACAATACCATATTTTTGGGCGATTTTTATTTGACGTGCGTTTGCTCTGTGCCTTTGACCCGATGTTAAAAACACAACATTTTCAGCAAAAAAGTGAGGGGGCTATAGCCCCCCCAGCCCCCCCTGCTCCGACGCCCCTGTAACCTGAAAATCATTGAAGTGCTATAACTCGGGAACGGCTTGACTCAGAGTTGTAAAATTTCATATTTATCTCCCTCAAGATGACCTTTACCTGCACGTCAATTCGGCTTGATTTGACTTCCAATAATGGCCGCCAGGTGGCGTAACCCGAAAATCATCAAAGTGTTATAACTCAGAAACGACTTGACCCAAAGTGCTCCATTGTGCTATGTGGCCCCCTGTAGATGACCTTTATGTGCATGTGAAGTTTCGGCCTGATCTGACATCCAATATGGCCGCCAGGTGGTATAACCCAAAAATTATCAAAGTCCCACTCGGGAATGACTTGACCCAGATTGCTCAAAACTAATGTGTACTTCCCTCTGTCACTGCACTATTATGTCCAACCCGATGAGCACACGGTACATGGACCATTTCATTCAATTTTGTGCGTGCATTATTTTGTGCTTTATGTATCCCTTCAGCTTGATGCCTTAGCTCGGCCCTTCGTATTCGTATTTAATAGTAGGCCCTATATTTAAAGTCGGCGATGTAATCTAAGACTTTGGAAAATTAATATCACTAAATCATGGGAATGCTTACAAAGAATAGTTCTCCCTTACACCAGCATACATTAGTGCCCATCCTATAGTATGTAGGCATATCCTAGACATACACCAAAACCGTAGTTGTAACATCACAGAGACCTCATTTCGCCACTGGGATCTACATGTAACCCCTCCCAATATTATCATATCAAAAGCGTCAGTGTCAGGAATTCAATTGGAATATATCAACAGCCTGCTGTTTGGTCAGCAATGTTGATCGTCACCAATAGGAGAAGTTGGACATCGGCAACGCCAAACATCTGTGATTTTGGCGTATCATCTAACGTTTGGATACTTTATTTGCAGCTAATTCTTGTAAGTGTTAAGTCGATTTTGAAGAAAGTCGTTCATCGACGTAAAAGTCACTACGTTTCTTCTGATATATTTCAGTTAGTTGAATGACCACACCGAACTGCATACCATAAATGAAACATGGCGATGCCACCAGTACCGGAGAAGCCGTATCTTGCCAGCATTGTGACTGACACCAGCCTTACCATTGCCTGGAAAGTTGAGAGCAATTCACGAATTACACATTACGAGGTGTTCTTCAGGACAGTCGATGAACACACTGACGAAACAAGCTTATGGGAATCATTTCAGACTCAAGACACTTCCCAAGAATGCGAGATTTCTTCTCTGAATCCAGGCACTGCCTATCAGTTTCGGGTGGCGTCTTGTGCAGGTGAAATTCAGAGTCGTCCCGGGGGAATAAGTGATTCCATCAGAACCTCTTCACGAGAAATACAGTGTCAGCTTCCTGAGGCAAGCGGGATATGCAAGATTACCACGTTGAATTATCTACATAGCGCTCCTTACTGGTCACAAAATACACCCCCACCACCATATATAAATCCATTGCATGCTGCTAGGCAGGGTTCTCATCCACGTGATTCACATTCTTCGCATCCAGAGGCAATTGACATCAGGAAGCCAGAGCTTCATGGACAGGTCACCGAAAGCAGCATACCAGTGTCCTGGAGTGTGATTGGTGATACGCGCCTTGTCCATCGTTACACACTATCGTGTAGAAAGGCTTATGGCACAGGTCCTTTGATGACTTATGACGTAGATAAAACAAGTACATTCTACAGGGCTGAAGGCCTACGTGCAGGAACACAATACAAGTTCTGGGTAACTTTGTTCACTGAAGATGGACAGAGTAAAATGAGCGAAGAAAGTGATGTCTTTGCTACGTGCAATAGTCTTGAAATTAGTGATACAGAAGAAATGCATCATGGACAGGTCGCCGAAAGCAGCATACCAGTGTGTTTGAAGTCGCATGTTTTAGGTGATATCTCTGCAACGTGCAATGGTCCTGAAAGTGAACAAATGATTCCTAGACAGGTCGCCGAAAGCAGCATACCAGTGGGTTTGAAATCGCATGTTTTAGGTGATGTCTCTGCAACGTGCAATGGTCCTAATACTCCTGAAAGTAGTGAAGACATGCTCCCCTTGGTGGAAAAACCCACTTTGGCTGGCTCTGTCAGCCACAATAGTGTACCTTTAACTTGGAATGTTATTGGTAACTCTCGATCTATTGTAAATTATGATGTATCATACCGAAAATGCGACGGTCAACAAGGACCACTAATGACTGTCACAACCACAAGTCCAGAAAATAAATACACTGTAGAAGACCTCGACCCAGACACCCGCTACCGCTTCTCTGTCTGCATAAACTATGGCTCGACCCAAAGTCCTCCCAGTCAGCCGAGTGTTATCAAAACATCCAAGGCTCCAAGCACGGTTGTAGTGGAAAGGACATTTCCATCACCCCTGGCACCAACTCTGTCAGGTGAAGTTGGTCAATTTTCTGTGCCTTTGTGTTGGAGAGTTAATGGTGACACTTCTCATGTGACCCACTACATTATCACTTACAGAAAAATCAGTGGCAAATCGCCATGGATGGTGTTTGAAACGTCTTCCCCTGATATGCGATGCATTGTTGGAGGCCTGGATTCAGAAACAACCTACGAATTCCGTGTTGCTGCAAACACAGACAGGGGACAGAGCCAGCCTAGTAAAGAAAGCGAGGCCATTACCACTGCTGCAGCTCCCGAGAGAAAGACCCCACCTCGACCAATGAAACCAATTGTGAACGGTGCAGTAACTCCTGAAAGTATCCCCCTGACGTGGAAAGTGGAGGGCAATACCACTGAGGTTACCCATTATACAGTGGCTTTCATGCCCATTGGCAAACAGAAACAAAACAAATGGATAACTGTCGAGACAGACTACGCAGAAAAGCACTTCACTGTCGCAGACCTTGAGGCAGGAACTTCCTACATTTTCCGCGTGAGCTCAAACACTAGTAGAGGTTCAAGTCCACCAAGTGAAAATAGTGATGTCATTACAACTCCTGAAGAAGCAGGTGGGACACTACCGAAGCAGGTTAGCAAAGCCCCAGTTCAAACTCCGCTGAAACCTAAACTGGGAGGAAGTCCAAGTCAGAGCAGTATTCCGCTTATGTGGGAAGCAGGAAATAATATGGATGTTACTCACTTCACTCTGAATTACCGGAAGACTGATGGTCAAAAAGGTACCTTGTCAATTGCTGAGACACAGGACGCCAGCAAGCAATTCACAGCGACAGGCCTCGAACCCGACACTTCCTATGAATTCCGTGTGGCTGCGAACACAAAAGTTGGACAGACTCGACCAAGTGATATCAGTGAGGCTATCAGAACGCTACCAAAACTTCCTCCTCGCAAACGTTGCAAAGCTGATTCACGTGAAGTTTTTACCGCAACAAGTGATCCTGAAAAGAAAACACTATCACAACATCACTCCGTTTGTGTTAAAGTTCCTGTAGCTTGCCCCATTCCAAGCAAGCCGCGGTTAGCTCCTGACTCTAAACCAACACAAACGACCCTGCCCATTGTCTGGGACGTAAGTATAGAAGGAACTGAAATTACACATTTCACACTTCTTCACAAGGCTGTTGGTGAGAACAGTTGGAAGAAGGTCGAAATTTATGATGCAACCTGCGAGTACACCCTTAAAGGTCTTCACCCAGGACAAGCGTATTCCGTTCGAATTAAGTCCCACACATCAACTGACTCAAGTGATGAAGGCCCGATTGGTGGCCCATTCAAGACCGAAAGCCGCACAGACAGGCAGATATATAAAGAAAAGCTCATGTCCCAGTCACAGCTAGCAACGTCGGACAAAGACATGCCAATTTATCAGGTGCCGCTGCAGTTATGTCAAAAAAATGAGGCGGAACGTATTCAGAAGTTTGAGTTCAACAAAACAACAGCCATTCACGGAGAAGAAAAAATTATCCTTGTGGTCGGGGCAACAGGAGCAGGGAAGTCAACGTTCATCAATGGTTTACTGAACCACATACTTGGGGTGGAATGGAAAGACGACGTTCGATTCAGATTAGTTGAGGAAAGTGGATTGTTTGAGGACCAACACCAAAGTCAGACACGGACTGTTACAGTTTACACCCTCCACCATCATAAAGAGTTCACTGTCCCATACACCGTGACAGTCATTGACACCCCTGGATTTGGAGACACTCTAGGCATTGAAAAAGACAAACTGATCACTGAATCCATCACTCATCTCTTCAACAAAAAAGAATATGGAATTGATCACATTAATGCCATCGGATTCGTGGCTCAATCTTCACTTGCCAGGTTAACCAAAACGCAATTGTACATCTTTGACTCAATCCTGGCGTCATTTGGAAACGACATTGCAGAAAATATCTTCTTATTGATTACATTCAGTGACAGCCAGAAACCACCAGTTCTTGCCAGCACAAACGAGGCAAAAATTCCTTTCAAATCATATTTCAAGTTTAATAATTCAGCACTGTTTGCCAGGAATGATACAGAAGATGATGAGTTTGATTTGATGTTCTGGAAGATGGGAGCCATCAGCTTCAAGAAATTCCTTCGTGAACTTGAAGGCACTGTTGGAAAAAGTTTGTACTTGACGAAACAAGTGCTTGATGAAAGACAGCAGTTGGAGGTATATGTCGAAGGAATACAGAAAGAAATTCGCAATGGCCTCACAAAACTGGAGCAGTACAGAGTTGAAGTTAATGTTGTCAAACAACATGAAGCAGATATTGAGAGGAATGAGGATTTTGAATACACAGTCGATGAAATAAAGATGAAAAAGGTAACCCTTGAACCAGGCCAGCATGTTACCAACTGCATGACTTGTAATCGCACGTGTCACGACCGATGCATCTATGCAAACGATGAAGACAAAATCCATTGTTATGCAATGGATGAAAATGGATTCTGTAGAGTCTGTCCAAAAAACTGCATTTGGAATTTACACCGGAATGTTCCATACAGAATTGAACTAGAGACAGAGCAAGTTACAAAGACAGCTGAAGACTTAAAGGCGCGATATGAAAAGGCCAAAGGTGAGAAGATGAGTGCAGAAAAACTTACCAATAAGATCCTAGAAGACTTCTGTAATCTGGAAGTAAAAGTTGCCTACATGGCTTCTGAGGTAAGAAGAGGTCTTGTGAGACTTTCAGAGATTGCCTTGAAGCCTAACCAACTCTCCACGGTCGAATACTTCGAACGTATGATCCGTTCTGAAGACGCTGAAGGGAAACCAGGATTCCAGGCAAGAATAAAGCAACTGGAAGGTGTAAAAGCTCAAGCAGCCATTTTGAATGAAATGGCGGCTGCGGGTTATGACCCATGCAGTGAGTACGGTGAGGCACTGAAGAAAGCCGGGGATGCCAAAGATTGCAGTGAGTACGGTGAGGCACTGAAGAATGCCGGGGATGCCAAAGATCGCGTCAGAAAACAGAACCCATCCTTGGGACAGCGCCTTTTTAAGGGAGTTAAAGGTTTGTTAAACATGAAATAGGGACCTCCATGATCAACCTTCAGACTGCTCGGTCTCATGCAGCCAGACCCTCTGGACGAGAATTTGCCTTGCGAAAGGACTGATCATCTCGGTCATAAACTCCTTACAGAATACTTGACAAGAAGTAATGATGTTGCTGCAACATGGCATCCCCCACGACGACTTTTGTCTAGATTTGTTACCCTTGTAGCCTACTACTCAAGCAGCTGGTTCTAATCATTTGAGACATCCTAATCCTCATAGCGGATGTCTTTGGGTTGTTTTATGGGGTGTCGTCCCTGCGCGTAGGTTATTTTTCGCACCATCAGCTGTAAAAGTGTTCTTTAGATTATTTTCCAATTTACCGATACACTGAACCCCGACTGCAACTATTTGTTGAGAATGTTCAAATTTGAAATAAAATGAAACCAGATCATTCAAACGCAGTCTGATTCAACCGCACCGATGTGTGAAAAGCCAGTCCTCTTCCCAGAGTTGTATCTCTCTGCGCACTGATGAGTGGGTAGGCTTTACTGAGATCAACAGCACCCAGACATTTTTGTGTTACCGCCTCTATCAAGTGTACACTTAAACTATCAGTGGTTAAATTCGCTGACTTTTCCAAGTGTAATTCCATTTAGCGGTAAGTTTTAAAGGCTTACCTACATGTAAATGACAAAGGTGTCTGCACCATTGATAGCACAATCAGTACAACCATGTGCGTGAAGGTAACTGTTCTTACGAGAGGAAATAACAAATATTTCTGCATTGGGGGAGTTTTTTCAACACTCACTGCACGTATACTGGCAAAACGGTCATTCGAGGGGGGGGGGGCGTCTGTACTGAGCATGATGATTCGCATGATCGTTGCTGAAACTGAACAGTGTATTTTTGTCCATTTTAGTGATTGACCTATAGACCTATCAGTGTTGGGAGTATCCCAATTTGCACTACGATACAAACACAATAACAGTATACTTATGTATTGTGGGATTGACGTTTGCATCAGTATCAGTATCGGTATCGGTATCGGTATCGGTATCGGTATCGGTGTCGGTGTCGGCGGGTGCCGGTGCCGGTGTAACGTTTTTCAGTGTTGCCGTTTTTCTGTGTGATTCCCATTGTTCGGAACACACTGGGAAACGAACTCGCTGTTTCTCTGTGTGTCGCCCATTGTCCAGTCGCCGCTTATTCCGTCAATCTATTGTATTGTCACACTGGCTCACGGGCCTCACTGAAAAACGTTACACCGGTACCGGTGCGGTATATGTATCAGTGTCAGTATCCGGCCGCTCGATCACTAGGAGTGTAGAATAATAATGTACTGGGATTCATTCTATGTACATGTACATGTACATTGTATCATAAAGTAACAATGTGTTTGCACCTTTTGGTTGATCTGTATTCATCAGCTGTAGTAGTATTACATAATCAATCTACAATACAGTGTGCCATTTTTGTGACTGATTTCAAACCTAGTGTATCAGTTCTAGAATCTGGTACCTGCGCTAATGTAAATATAACAGTGTGCTTATGGTTTGTGACCGATCTTGGTCTGCATATTTAGGCCAGCCTTTTTTTATACCTTGGTGCTCGGACATCTCTAGTGACAATTCAGGAGAGGAGGGCGGAAAAAAATAAAAAATAAAAAATTATTTTTAGGCTGTTTTTGTGATTCTCAAATAAAATGCGGATCTCAGAGATGTCGGAGGAAGAAATAAAGATAAATATTTATTTGAAAAAAAATATTTATTTCCTGTCTTTAAACTAACTCACTGCGTGTAAAATCAGAGTGGAGCTTCCGCAGCTGATCATACAAATCAACTAACCAGCATGGTCACTTGAAGCAACACAGTAGAAAGAACACCATAATTGTACTGATGGATAAGCATCATGAATCTGAAGAGGCCGCCACCATTATTCCTCATGGAATGTTGAACTCTGGGTACGAGATTGCACCTCTGCTGCCGACTCGGACCAAAACAAAAATGTAAATTTTGGAGTTTGGATCCAAGAGGCGGCGGGCGGAATAAAAAAAATAATAAAAAATTATTTTTTTTCCAGTTTCAGTCATTTGGACATCGGCGGATCCGAGAATTTGAAGAAAAAAAAATTTATTTTTTTTTCAATTTCGGAAATACATCGTCGGNCGGGCGGAATAAAAAAAATAATAAAAAATTATTTTTTTTCCAGTTTCAGTCATTTGGACATCGGCGGATCCGAGAATTTGAAGAAAAAAAAATTTATTTTTTTTTCAATTTCGGAAATACATCGTCGGCGGGTCCGAGCACCAAGGTATAAAAAAAGGCTGGCCTTAGGAGCTGAGATGGTTCTGGTATCTGGGCATGGTATAATCTCACTATGCAACAGTGTGCTTAGGTTTTCCGGTTCCGGTTTCCGTCTAGGGTAACTGGTAAAAATTCTCAAAACTGCGCAAGATAAATTTCCCTAAGTTAAAAATCCCCGATTGGGAAGGTAGGTAAAAAGACCCAAAAATAATTTGGGGGCAAAAAAGAGAACGAAATATTTGAAAGTGTTTGAAACTCAACTTTTGAGATTTTCAATATTTAGTATTTAGTATTTTACCTACCGCTTCCAATTGGGAATTTTTACCTTATCCTTGTTGTAGTGTCTGCTATAATGCTTTATCACGATTCTCTCTGAATTGAAAATTGCTGCCGTGATTTTGGCTTGAGCGTAGAAGGGTACATACATTTCAGTAGATATTGACGATAATGCTGCTTAGAATTCTATATTTCACGTATGAATAAAAA
>NMRB01005402.1:5067-15349 GCA_002633025.1 Notospermus geniculatus
TTTTCGTTGAAAAGTCGTCCAAAACACTGTTGGATTAGGATTAAATTCCTTCGAATGGTGGTAAGTTAGTTTTGAATCTTTCTTCTGATGAAATTGGTATGCGTTTCATCCCAATCGGCCGTGTGGTTGTGGAGATCTCTCCACTTTTGTCGATCGTCGGGGCCTGATTTCCTGGGCAAGGTTTTGTCGGAGAGGGAAAATTGGGGGTGTTTGGGCACATTCGAGCCCCCAAATCAATGTACAGTATCAAGATAATTAATTAATCTCTGTTTATTTTGAATCTATACACTCTCAGCTTCAAAACGGTACCTTGTTTGTGAAATTTGGTTGAGATTTGGCTTCTCGGCAGCTTGTTGAAGTGCAAATGTCCGAATGGGGTCTTGTGTGAAGTTGTATCCCTTGTTATTTTTCTCCTAGGTATACGTCAGTATACCGTGGCATTACTCGGGGGTGTGTTGTTGGACCTCTGTAACACACCCACCACCCCTGCAATGCATGCCTCAAGTCCCTGTGTTATAACCATTTCACTGTAGTGCATCACTCATTAAAACTTTCAAATTTACCAAAATGCTGATATTCAACCCTCTCGAGATAGGTATTTATTGGAAAGTACTCGGGCAGAACTATCAGATTTACCAAAATCCTGATATTCAACCCTCTCAGATAGGTATTTATTGGAAAGTACTCAGGCAGAGCTTTCAAATCAATAGACTATATCACTCCAAAAGAGCGCAGCACCTGACGGGTACTACAGCGTCACGACGTCCCGTACTCATTCCATGACATCTTGACTTGAGACGACGTCATGATCGCTGAAACAAGTGGAGGTTTTTCGAGTGACGTCACCGCGTTCAGAATGGGGGACGGGACGTCGTGACGCTGTAGTAGGCCTAGCTAGCGACCCGTCAGGTGCTGCGCTCTATTGGAGTGATAGAGTCTATTAGTGATAGGATTTCAAGCTTTTTCACATTTTCAATACATTTTCGTCAAAATTGGCCTTGGTAATTTGAGGATTAAAGAGCATTTCATTCCAAAGATAAATTCGATTTCTGTAGCATTTTCCTTATCACTCGGAGTGAACTTTACGATTCTGATACTAAAATGGCTAACAGACTAGACAGCCAGGGGAAGCAGTTTGCTGTCTGTTCAACATCACAGCAGAAGTTCTGCGCAGCCTCATGTCGATGTCGGCCTACACGGTCACATTTTTCATCAATTTGTATTTGATATGATCAGAAAAGGCTTACATGTGGGTCCATACACATACATGTAAGGCCTAATAGACCCTGAAGATGAATATAAAAAAATCGTATGAAAAATTTGACCGTGTGCGGCGGCAATAACCATAGGCCTACATGTATTTTATGAAAACTCAGTGCAAGGAGTTGAATTCCGGTATGTCTTCGGAGAGTGCTATCTTTGTAAATAGAGTCGGTTTTCATTTCCAGAGTTCAAGGAAGCCTTCTCCTTATTCGACAAAGACGGCGATGGCACCATCACAACGAAAGAGTTGGGGACCGTNTTTGGGGCCAGACTCTGTAATGGTAATGAAAGAGTCTGGCTGCGCGAGACTAAGGCTGCGATCGCTATGGCGAGAACTGGCGAAGTGGCTCAGGGCGAACCGGCCAAACTGGTGAGAGCAGAAAGGCGTGGGGTAGATTCAACCCTTGCATCCGCCAATATAATTCTCCTATTGCTGGACGCTTCAGGCACATGTAGGCCTATGTACATGTACAAGCGCATTTTGTACAATAGGCCTACTATATCAATCTGACAATGGTGTCATCTGTTAACGAAATTGCTTAGAAGTCTGAAATCTTTCCAACAGGCAATGGAACCATCGACTTCCCCGAGTTCTTGACCATGATGGCCCGTAAGATGAAAGACTCCGATTCTGAAGAGGAAATTAAGGAAGCATTCCGAGTGTTCGACAAGGATGGTAACGGTTTCATCAGTGCAGCTGAGTTACGACACGTCATGACCAACCTCGGTGAGAAACTGACTGATGAGGAGGTGGACGAGATGATCAGGGAGGCCGATCTAGACGGAGATGGACAAGTCAATTACGATGGTAAAGGTCATAGGAAAATTGTTCCCTCCCGATAAATATTGTAATATTGTTCCCCTAATTTGTCTGACGGAATATGCTGCGACTACGATCTCTCACTGGTATTTTGACTGCCGACGTAGAGGGAGCCACCTCGCGGCAGCAATACGAACTACAAAAACCACTACAAAATGTACATGTATACGTAGTACATCGGGTTCATTCACCGTAGTTGGTCCCTGGGGTTGGAGAGTGGCGCGCACGGCGATGGTGTCGCTGGCTATTGAGAAAACTTGGCAATACCGGGCTCTTTAACAAAGGGGATATACCGGTAAAGAGAATTGCGTCAATCTATTTGCCAGCGTTTCCCGAACTAAAGGGAAACGCTGACAAATGGTATCCTATTTTCAGAATTTGTCAAAATGATGACATCGAAATAAGTGATGGAAGATGGCTTTTAAACTACCGCAGATGCAGCATGTGGCGACGAAACGGAAGAACAACTAGCCGCCTGGGCATTTTAACGTGTCCATGGGTAGAGATGAATTAACATTCCTCACTGCTGACTTGATATTCATCGAATATCCATCGAGTATCAAGTACGAAAGGGTGACCTACGAAGTCCCCCGGCTCAATCGAAATTCGATATTCAAGAGAAATATCAACCAATCAGATGAAAGATTTAGCACTGACGAATGAACATGTACATTCACTCCTTCACTTTTTGGGTTATAGACAAATGGCCGCGGATTTTTCCTAAGGGCATAACTGTTTGAGTCAATTCTTTGTAACTATTTTTGTTAGGATAGGCCTATAGTGTACATACGTAGTCGGAGTAAATAGGGAGGTTTTAGATCAGCGACTTATCACATATCCTTATACATGTACGTATAGGGATCGAAATATACTGTACCCGCGCCCCAATACCGTCCTGGGCGGGAAATCAGAGTAGGCGGCCGATTGTCATGTGGGCCGAGCTTTGTACGGTCGGTATTGTATAGAAATTGCAGTCAAGCGAATAGGTCCTATTGGTCAATTTTAGCATGTCAAAACTTCGCGGCGCTCTGCTGGTGATTCACGGACTACATCAAGTCATGGGCTGATCATCTTACAATGAGGCCTGTTGTATACCAATAGGGCCTATTCGCTTCACGGCAATTTCTATACAATACCGACCGTACAAAGCTCGGCCCACGTGACAATCGGCCGCCTACTCTGATTTCCCGCCCAGGACGGTATTGGGGCGCGGGTACAGTATAAAAACTTTGGCCTCGTACAGAATTATACGTACAAGGATCCGTGATAAGTTGCTGATCTCAATCTCCTTGTTATCATATTCAAGATGCCGTGCGTATATACATTAGTGTTAGCGAAGGATCTTTGTATTCAAATGCAGATGTATGCATCTTTTTAATTGATAAGGTATTACTATTTTCTTAATAAATCTCATCCATGATAATTTCTGGTCGTTGTTTTGTTATTGGTGTACATCTACATCTGAGTGATCACATGATTCATTCCTTACTTTTGAGTAGGTGGAGGTGGAGGTGGAGGTGTTGGTGGTTAGTGTTACACGTCTGCTACCTAACACTAGGCTCGTCTACACGATCATACATTTGTTCAAAACATCATCATACATTTGTATGATGATGTCCAAGCTTGTTTGTCGATTTCTGTCTTGTGACAATGCAGCTAAAATGTTGAACATCATCATACATTGTTCAAAGCAGCATCATAATCTTGTATGATGATGTTCAAGTTTGTTGCGGATTTCGATCTACAGTCCAACATTCATGGACATTGTATGATGAAGTACTGTACATGTATGATGGAGAAAGGATAATGTTGGATGCTGTTCAAGTTTGTTGGAAAAACCGACCACACGATCATACATTTGTCCCTGAACATCATCACACATTTTTTGGGGGATGTTTTGCATTGGCAAGATGAAACATGCAGCTAAAAATTTGAACATCATCATACATGTTCAGGTTTGTTGGGAAAACAGTCCACACGATCATACATTTGTCCATGAACATCATCATACAAATTTGAACATCATCATACATGTTGGTTGCTGTTCAGGTTTGTTGGGAAAACAGCCTACACAATCAAATATCTGTCCATGAACATCATCATACAAATGTATGAGGATGTTTTGAACAAATGTATGGCCGTGTAGACGGGCCTACACACACCGAATTCTGACCTCACCCATTGTTTTCGTCGGTCGGTCAATATTTAAGCTGGTAGTGTGAGGGTGCACCAAGGAAAATTGACGGTCGTGTGTACAAAGTGTAGGCCTACACCCGATTGGTAGGCGACATTAATTTATGAAATTGTAATTTGGCGACTTTTACCGGTCGATTTAAAGGGAATAAGTCGCGGCAGTCAAAAAATGAATTTCGTGGCACAGAAATTCGCAATTTCAAAATTACAAATTTCCTATTGTAGCATATTATCCATAAGGTAAGCCTAGGTTTGCAGTTGACCGTGTTCTAAATGATTTGAAGGCAGCAAAGCCACAGCGGTTTTGCAAAAGTGCTCTTTGTAGGCAATAAATTCCCGACTTGAGTAAAGTAATTGATTCAAAATGGCGGCGTTTGACGCTCTGTTCAGACACCTTGACTGGCACGACCAGTTCGCTTTAAGAAAGATAGCGTCTCCACCGTGATATTCTCATTGTTTCAATTCCACGTCGATCATTCCGTGAAATTGAGTGAGCCAATTGAGTTCCAATTTCGTGCAGGCACAACAAGACAAAAATTACCTGAGAATGAGATTTTCATCTTGCACACCGTGAATGAATGACTAGACCGGCATACAATACAGGGTGGTCCAAAAAAAACGGACAAGCATACTTCCACTACCCAGTGCCCAAAACTACTGATGGCATTGGATGGAGAATCTTTCTAGAAGAATGAAGACACCAAGATATCGCGATTCGGTCCAGTGGTTCGAGCTGCAGACACTATTTTGTAAACCAAGGTCGAGGCCCTTGGTGAATTGTTCCACAATCAAGAGCACACACAACAGCGTAGCCTTGTAACTGACAAAAAGATTGGAAAGGTCAAGCAAAAAATGAAGTACAGGTACATGTAGAACATGAAAATCAAACTTGAGCATTGTTGCATAACAACAAATCCCCTTTATCAGTCATGCTGAATTCGCGGTTCACCGGCAAGTTAGTTATTAAGGACCACTGACTTTGCTTCACAAAAATGGCTCTGGAGGTAAAACTACTGGACCGAATCGAGATATCTTGGTCTTATTTCTCTTCTAGAAAGATTCTCTATCCACTCATACCAGTAGGTTGGGACTGAGGGTGGTGGAAGTATGCTTGTCCGTTTTTTTTGGACCACCCTGTATAGGTAGGCCTATTTCTGAACTTTTCAATGCATTGACCTTCATGAATATAGCACCATCACAAAGAGACATGTTCTCAAATGGGCAGGTATTCATTGAAGTATTCGGACGGGATATGAATACTCAGGTAAACAATAAATTTATTGGCATTATTGAAAATCAGGCCACGCATTACCCATGAATAGCCACTGCAGCACCAATGCCTCGTTTTGATATACGACGAAGACGCATTTAGAAGAAGCGACTTTTGAAGATAGGAAGGGACGATCAACTTATCAAGGCAATGGTAAGTATGTGAAGTCAGCTTATTCCTTAATTTGTGTTAGGGGCCGTATACTTGCATTTTGAAATGTTGGTGTTTCAACAAGGGGAATTTATAGCTATTTTGGACAAAAATCACAGGTATATTCTTTACTTTTGACATTCGGTCTCATTCTTTCAATGATGAATATGAGATAGAAATCGGGTTTCTAAGGTGAAAGACATTGCTTCCTACCATGAATATATAATATATAATATAATATATATCTATATATAATATATATAATATAATATATTCATATATAATATAATATATATTTGTTCCTACCAGATTCGAACCCACCTCAGATGGAGCAGAATTTAATTACATGTATAATTCCTCCTCTTCCAGGCGGATCAATTGACGGAAGAGCAGGTTGCAGGTATGAAATTCTTTGCCATGAAAAATTCCTCAGCGCAAGCTTGTGATTTTTTGGTAACATATAAAAGTGTAGATATTTTAACCATTTCACTGTAGTGGCAATTTCACTATCAAATTTACCAAAATCCCGATATTCAACCCTCTCAGATACTAGGTATTTATTGGAAAGTACATGTACTCAGGCAGAGCTTTCAAATCAATTAGTGATAGATTTCAAGCTTTTTAACATTTTCAATACATTTTCGTCAAAATTGGCCTTGGTAATGTGAGGATTAAAGAGCATTTCATTCCAAAGATAACTTCGATTTCTGTAGCATTTTCCTTATCACTTGTAGTGAACTTTACGATTCTGAATCTAAAATGACTAACAGACAGCCAGGGGAAACAGTTTGTCGTCTGTTCAACATCACAGCAGAGATTCTGCGCAGCCTCATGTCGATGTCGGCCTACACGGTCACATTTTTCATCAATTTGTATTTGATATGATCAGAAAAGGCTTACATGTGGGTCCATACACATACATGTAAGGCCTAATAGACCCTGAAGATGAATATAAAAAAATCGTATGAAAAATTTGACCGTGTGCGGCGGCAATAACCATAGGCCTACATGTATTTTATGAAAACTCAGTGCAAGGAGTTGAATTCCGGTATGTCTTCGGAGAGTGCTATCTTTGTAAATAGAGTCGGTTTTCATTTCCAGAGTTCAAGGAAGCCTTCTCCTTATTCGACAAAGACGGCGATGGTACCATCACAACGAAAGAGTTGGGGACCGTCATGAGGTCTCTTGGTCAGAATCCAACAGAAGCTGAGCTACAGGACATGATCAATGAAGTTGACGCTGACGGTAAGTAACCTACTTGCTCAACCAAGCTGCATTCGCCAAGAGTTTCTCAGAAAGGCAAAACCACAAAAGCCGGTCATTTCGCCGTGAGTCTTCGCTCGTTCGCCCAAAAGGGTATGACGGCAAGGCTGCGATCGCTATGGCGAGAACTGGCGAACTGGCTGAGGGCGAACCGGCCAAACTGGTGAGAGCAGAAAGGCTTGAGGGAGATTCAATTGCATCCGCCACTAGAATTCTCCTATTGCTGGACGCTTCAGGCACATGTAGGCCTACGTACATGTACAAGCACATTTTGTACAATACTCACATGTACAAGATTTTGTACAATACCGGTACTCTATCAATCTGACAATGCTGTCATTTGTTAACAAAATTGTTTAGAAGTGTGAAATCTCTCCAACAGGCAATGGAACCATCGACTTCCCCGAGTTTTTGACCATGATGGCCCGTAAGATGAAAGACTCCGATTCCGAAGAGGAAATTAGGGAAGCATTCCGAGTGTTCGACAAGGATGGTAACGGTTTCATCAGTGCAGCTGAGTTACGACACGTCATGACCAACCTCGGTGAGAAACTGACTGATGAGGAGGTGGACGAAATGATCAGGGAGGCTGACATCGATGGTGATGGACAAGTCAATTACGAAGGTAATTAAAGTTGTACCCTAAGTAAAAGATTTAGACAATGGAACTATATGGGCGGTATTTTAGAATGCTCCCCAATGTAAAGGAGTTCATCAAGGCTATGGTTCTCAACAGGAGAACAATAGCCTTGAGGAACCACTTTACGTTGAGGAGTATTCTAAAATACGGGCTTACGACACTGTACAGCTTCGCTGATCAGTCATAAAACACAGAACCAGATTGTTGTCTTTGATATACTAGACTTTGATATGCTAGACCTATAGACGTATTCTTGTGTACATGTACCTACTGAGTTATGTATAGGCGTACCCTGTGCATCTAAGGCTGACGTTTCATGGTTTTCAATATTGTTGTCGATTTGCATTTTTTTTAATTACATGTAGCATATCTCTGTTATATTCATCCACTTGCACGTGTAGTTCTTGATGCAGTCAGCTGATGTTGTCCGATTCTATTTCAGAATTCGTTAAGATGATGCAAGCGAAATAAAAGTCGCATAGAAACCAACCATTCGTCGGCGAAGGAGGCTTAACTTCCTAGATTGATCACTGATGAACAATGGTGAAGACCAACTTCGGAACCTACAATTACATGGCTGGTGGACCAATTGATTAGTGTCGTGACAGATACTGAATTTTCTTCACTCATTTTTATTTTCATGCTTAAATCTCTGGATTGTGACAAGATAAGAATCGTCCTCGGGAAATCCCTTTCTATAACATACATACATGTACATTTATACACGTAGGCCTACATGTAGTGCCACGATCAGAGCATTTTTTTCAAACTTTTTCTTGATGTTATTTACATTCTTAAAAGCCCAGGCATGCTTATTTCGTACCGTAGAATTGTTTGAGCGACTAGATGATCTATATCAATGTACCATTCATGTACCGGAAGAATCACCTGTAGGCCTACATCGGGAACCATTCGACATTTACAATGTCATCTTGTTTTTATTTTCATGCTTAAATCTCTGGATTGTGACAAGATAAGAATCGTCCTCGGGAAATCCCTTTCTATAACATACATACATGTACATTTATACACGTAGGCCTACATGTAGTGCCACGATCATAGCATTTTTTTCAAACTTTTTCTTGATGTTATTTACATTCTTAAAAGCCCAGGCATGCTTATTTCGTACCGTAGAATTGTTTGAGCGACTAGCTTGAATACACGTCTGGTTTCGTCATGCACCAGTTCAGCCCCAGAATGGCTGAGATTTTCATCTTACATGTAAGAGCGCATCTCTGCAAGAGAATGGTATTGTAACATTATGTAATCGGTAGGCGAGCTTCTCATTTGTAATAATGGGGGGGGGGGTGAGATCAGCGACTTATCACGGATCCTTATACGTACATGTAAATATACGGATAGAATTCTGTACAACGAGGACAAATTTCGATCCGTATACAATCATGTACTTGTAAGGATCCGTGACAAGTCGCTCATCTCAACCTCCCTATTACCCAGCCTTTACGGCATGTACGGGCCTTCTGTACATTTTATTATCTTAAACAGTAAATTTCTAACAAAAACAAACCTCAGTTTGTGTTCGGTCTTCTCGCGATAGTATTGCTTGATATAGGGCATACAATACTTGAGATTTTCGGTTCATTGAATATCATGAATTGCTTTTACACACGACAGAAAACTTCATAATGCCAGATTTGTATGGAATCAGTCAACAAGTCGGATATGAATAACAGCTGGCATTTTGAAATTGAGATTGCTGACAAATATATTATCATACTATCCGCCACTGCACCACTTAAGCCTCGTTTTGATTACGACGAAGACACAAAAAAAATTTACGATTGAAAGAAACTGATCAGAAAAATTTAGCGACACACATACTCAGATTTTCGACTGGGACAGCGGAACGAAGAATTGGCTAATCAACGCAATAACAATGGTACGTATATACTAGTACATGTATCATCAAATGAATGAACAACGTGATTTCTTAATATTTGGATATTACATGTAGCGTCAGCAGTGCGTATTGTGGTGTGTTAAGCCTCGCTTATGTCGCCCTCACGTACAGTCAGAACTTGTTGGCAACTGATAATCGGCGCGTTGTTGGAACTAATCAGTCACAACTACTAGGTGACATAAGCTCTCGGGCGTCAGCGAGTAACTAGTTGCAAACTACAAATATCCAGATCCAGAAAATCGCACGTGTTCAACTTCAGCACGTTTTACTTAAAATCAAAAGAAATCAGTGTCGACATAAGCACTCAAAAGACGGCGATAAACTAGTTCCAGGTAGTTGCGACCGATCGGTATTTTTCTAGTCGGTGGCGAAATAAGTTATCAGTTGCAACTTGTTGACGCTATTTCTATCACAGCGTAGGGCGACATAAGCGAGGCTTTAAGCCTCGCTTCGCCCTACGCTGTGATAGAAATAGCGTCAACAAGTTGCAACTGATAGGCCTAACTTATGTCGCCACCGACTCGAAAAATACCGATCGGTCGCAACTACCTGGAAATGGTTTATCGCCGTCATTTGAATGCTTATGTCGACAAAGATTTCCTTTGATTTTAAGTGACGTGGTGATTAGGCCACGTGGTCACGTTAGGCCACGTGGAATGTAAAGCGAATTTCATTGGCTGTCTTCAGGATACAGTTGTCAACTAGTCGCTGAAGTTGAACATGTGCGACTTTCAGGATCTGGATATTTTTAGTTTGCAACTA
>NMRB01005403.1:0-14575 GCA_002633025.1 Notospermus geniculatus
CGTATTATCAATTTTATACTTCAGTGATATGCTATGAGAAGTGCATCACCAAACAATTTCAGTCAGTGCCTTCAAAGTTATGCTTCCCCAGTGTACCAAATAGGTGAAAGAAGAGCTGTCGTGAATTACAGGGTTTATTGTGTACAACTTTGCCTTATGAACAAGGGGGACCCGATCAAGATATGGCAAGACCCCATAATTTAAGAGGCATTGTTGTGAGATAAGCAAGACTTCTGGCAGTTGATTTGGTTATTAGACTGTTGGCATCCAGTGGTGCTACTTAGTGTGTATTGTCTGACGGACCGTGGTCTGTTAGTCGGATTTCTAAAAAGGAATGTACCGGTAATATGCCCTATACATTGGCTTCATATTATTTGTCTAATTTAAGTTCTTTTAAAACAAGGTAGTGGGGTGCGTTATTTGTGCCAGTGAATGTCGATTCATTCACAATGTAAGTTGTATTGATATTAAATGATGGTCATAGTTGGCAAGTTGTCTAGTGTGATGACAGTTATCAAGATTTCTTTGGATTTCTTTGCTCTCAGACTTGTGATGAAGTTAAATCCCTGCATTAAATTGTGCAAGAGTTGACAAGGAAGTACACTCGGCCCCAGTGTGTATCCGACGTCCCGGTCTCCTACACACTGGCACATTTGGGGCTCAAAAGCCGGTAACACCACTAGATGGCACTCCACTGGGCTCCAGCCAATCACCACGCTTTCTCACTCATAATTCCCGCGGAAATTACTTCCAGGAAAAACCCAACCCCGTCCCCAGGGGTATAGTTCGCTCAGACAACCTTGGACCACTCGCCATATTGTCAGAAAGCGAACGAGGTTGGGAAAACCCAAGGACCCGTGCTGCCACCACGCGGTCTTCACGACTGTTAATCTCTAAAAGAGCCAGACGCGGAGTGTGATTTACCGAAGGGGTGAGCCCGTAGCGTCTGGCCAAGCGAGACTAACAAGGAATTGACAGGACAAGAGTTTCATCACAAATTATCACACACTGGGTGACTCCTGCTTCCACGTCAACTTAATGAGAATTGTTTATCTAAGTTAGTACAGTTGGAGTTGGTCCAACTTCTTAACGATTTCAAATATGAAGTCAACTACATATGTAAACCCTGACCTCATCCAAGTCCTTAGCCAATTGCAAAACCATCAGTAGTTAAAGTGTATTTTAACCAGATGGTGTAACTGCGTTGTTAGTGGTGGGCTTACTCTTTTGTTAGTCTATTAGCTGTTCTCTTTTTGTGTTGATAGTGCCAATGTATGTGATTGGCTTGTAAATGTGCCACATCCCCACCTACATGCCAGAAGTGCAATTTGACACATGGTACAAATTTCTTGTCAGGAAGATAGAGTTAAAAACAAGAAAGGTGAAGGTTTTTCAATGGATACCAAAAATAGCTGCTGAAAATGAGATTACTGGTAGAATGAGATGCTTTTGGAAGCAAATCAGGGCTTAAGTACATTTTTTGCTTGGGGTTTTGTTTATGGCTCAAATTTATTGGGGGTTATTTGATACAGATAAGTGGAGGTGGAGGTGGTGAACGTTCCTTGCTGTACCTTTCTCATACTATTGTCAGCACAGCTACTGTTACAATACAGTGTCAGGCGAATACCCAGGTATCAGGTGCCCCTCACTGTATATCCTGTGTTATTCATTGAGAATATGAATGTGTCCAAAAGCTTCTGCAGAAAGTGAGGATGAATGTCACGATCCTCTAAAAAATGGTTTATTGGTGTATCTGGTGTTCATGTCACTGTGATAAAGGAATTTTAGGTGTAGTTGAGTGTTGAGAACATCTGAGTGAATGAGGCAGAGACCTCATGATTTAGATTACAATATATCAACGTTCATTGTGTCAAGTTTAATATTATAAAGATGGTTAGGTATATTGGCTGATATTTATAAAAGCTAGCAAATGCTTTTACTTGAAGTTTTGTAGTACATTTACATTGGACGTTGCTGTGCAAACCTTAAGTAAAGGCATTTGCTAACTTTTATGAATACCAGCCATTATTTCATTCATTAGGAATCACTAACAGATCAAATCCCTCTTCTGCAAGGTATTTTTCCAAACTGATAAGTTCAGGGGACGATAACTTGAATGAGGCTTTAGAAAAATTTTCTCATCTCACTTTACTTCCAGTATTTCACCACTAATCAATATAGCCGCGTTCACATCTGGACCGATCTGAGGCCGAATTCCCCAGTTCGCATTCGGGAATGCGCATTGGCTAGGCCGGTCTAGCTTGAGGCGCGTTCACACTACGAAATTTTTAATGCGATCTCAGGCCGGTCTAGCGAGTCCATTTCCTGTTGCGATCTCAGGCCGATTCAGCCACCCTAGGCCGGTCTAGACATGTGTCTGAACAGTTTGGAGCGATCCAGTCAGCGCGGTTGGCCCTTAACCGAATCGGCCAGAGATCGCTACAAGAAGCGGACACGCTAGACCGGCCTGAGATCGCAATAAAAAACTTTGTAGTCTGAATGGGTAATGCGCACTAACTGTCTAGGCCGGTCTCAGATCGCTTTAAAGTGCTGATGTGAACGCGCCTTAAATGAGTTTCCTAGTATTTCTCGTACCATTTTGATGCTGAAAATGTCACCTTACTCACTGTTTTGGTTTCCAATTTATGTGGATAGGGGTGTGTTGATTGATGCTATGAATATAATCATTCCTTCAACGTCTTGTGTCGAGTATTAGAAACTTTTTTTTGCCTGCATGGTATCTAGACTTCCATTACGACGACTCCCTATATATCCTGGGTGTGTAGCAGACTGAGGAAGACACTGGACAACCGAAACAAGATTGCTCCATCAAAACACTGAAAATATAGATTGATTGAGTTAAATGAAAGTCATATTTATTGCTTGCCTAAGTATCTTATGTTATAGGTGTATACTGTAATCCGTGAAATTTCCGCATGCGTTTCATTTTCGTGGCCATGGGCTGAAACGCGAACTTAAAGAGCGCGAAAATACAAACCCTTACGCATTTTCCATTGAATTATGAAGGTAAACGCGGAAATTAGTCTTCGCGGTTTTCAAAAATGATAAATCCACCAACTTTTAGCGAGGTTGTGTTTGAATGCGTATCGATGTCCATGCACTCTCAACTTTCATACAAATATTTTCCTATGGATATTAATACCTCAGTCATATCTTCAGCGGGCCAACACATTGTGTTCAAACAATGCGTACGTGAATGTCAATCTCAAAGCACATGTTATGGGTGTGGAATACCAATATGCGACTGAGTCGAGGTACTACGATCATCTTTTGTGAGGCTACAAATTGTCTTAATTCATGACTTGCCCAGTGTTCACTTTGTTGATGACTTGTTATCTTATGGTTTTTTGTTGTTGTTGAGAGAGTATTGCTTGTTGCTCCTACTCGGAAATGATACTCGGTAAAGTTGTGAAATCCAAGCTAGCTGAAGGCGCCTATCCACAGGAGTTTTCTCATGCAAGTTGGCTCGCAATGGGCAATTCACCCTTACGGCTTATGCTCAGACCAATGACGAGAACGACTGCTCATAGATAAGTTGCCCATAGAGAGCCAAGCCGCACTTAAAGGAGTTAAGTTTTGAAGGAATTCAACACTTAAAGGAGTTAGACGCCGAAGTTGTAAACAAGCTGGTTTGTTTACAAACATGGTCGGCAAACTAGTTTTATTCCTTCGTGCAGGTGGTAGCACCAGTAGCACCCCGTGATCGTTAGACTGGTTCCCGGTCCGATGCAACTCACTCGCGATATTCACGTCAGTACATCACTGACAATAGGTGGCAGCACCGCAGGCGTCGCGTGGATAGAGAACCAGTGAGTGAGTGTTTACAACTTGGATGTCCAGCTCCTTTAATATGAAAACTCAAGTGAAGTTGCAGCTTTATGGCTTGACAACCTGAAACTGTCTTGCGCACGAAAAGTCAAGTGGATTTGCTCCTTTAGGCATGGCAGTCTGAATCAACTAAACTAAACAGGTATAGAACCCTGGCCAAAATTTGTTGTTTTCTAGATGACAGAAGTAAAATCAAAATGCATCTATTAGGACTAGTTTGATGGCTGTAATCAATGGTTAAGGATGTCTGGCCAGCGATGTTAGATTGCACTGTTCATTCATTATTCCTTATAGATGCCATTTAGAACTGCTTATGTCAACATGTGATGTTTGCATCTATTTAGATCATTGATAGATGATTGTAGAATCATTGAGGTGAATGTGGTGATAGCCTTGGCAATGAAGTCTACAGAAGTAAATATTCATTTTGTAAAAATGTAACAATTATTTTAAGACACATGTAATGTATTAAAGATGTCTTTGGAGCAGATTGTTCTGTGTTTCATCTTTTGGTGACAGTTACTATGTGATGTTGTTGAGGGCAAAGTTAAGTTAAAGTTAAAGTGAGCTCCCTCCTCGATCAAATTTATTGACAAAGAACATTCAGCACAAGTCACCACTGGTGACCAACGTCTTCTCTGACCTACCAAAGCCAAGGGCCCAACAAGAAATTGTTGCTGCCAAGGAATGACTGTGTTTTTCAAGAACAATTCCCCAACTGGTGAAGTTGATTTGCTGCCATAACTCCAGATGGAGTCACTAGTCCCTGCTAGTATCGTGTCTTATGCGGTCATATGAATAAAGTCTAGTACAAGTACATGTAAATGCTTTTACTTGAATTTTACAATACAAATGCACAAGGCATTCGTGTACCATGGAGGTTTCATAATACCTCCATTACAAATCTGAAGTGAAAGCATTGCCATTGGCTAGTCTTCATTCATATCACCCAATGTAATTTTGGGCGTCTTTGGGGCTCTGTGTATTTTTTGTAGGCCTATCTGTGAATGATAATCATGGACAGATAATACACTCGTCACACAAACATAAAATCAGCTGACTGGAATTGATTCAATCGAATCATCATAATGTAGGTCGAGTTGAGTTCTTTCTTCCGATGAACTCGCAATAAGACTGCAACAATGGCGCTGGCCGGTGCCACGCGCACTTGTCGCCAGCTTGTTGATTTCATCATTCTTCAGACGCTCTTTTACAAAACTTCCCCACACTCTGCCTTTTTTTGACCAACGTCATTTTTCACTCAACTGGCAATAAAGTTTAGGCCGGTGTAACGTTTTTGAGCGTTCCCCATCTGTGAGTGTTCCCCTGCTATTGTCTGACGGAATAAGCCGCGACTCGACAATGGAGACACACAGAGATACGTGTCGATCTATCTGCCAGTGTTTCCACAACAATAGGGGGAACACTGACACACGGAAACACTGAAAAACTTTACACCGGTGTAACGTCGATCAGTGTTCCCCGTATTTCTGTGTTTTTCTTATTGTTTCCCTCCTGACAGATTAAGCGGCAACTAACCCAACAACAATCATTCTAGGCCGCGTCTATTGTTGGGGAACACTGAGCTACAGAAACACTCATAGATGTTACACTTGGTTTATTTGGCAAGCAACCACTTCCTGAAGTTGATTGTTGGCCTCGAAAGGCTGTTGCGTGGGCAGCACTCGAGATGTCCAAACTTCGTCCAAACTAACATGGAATTCAACATGTGTAGATTAGATTAGAATTGAATAACCACTCTGATAATTATGTCAGTTCTTGTCGTTAAAAGGTTGTCTTGCGGTCTGGACTGAGGGACGAGTGTACTGGCTTTACATATAAAGCCGCATGCAGGAATCTATAATAGGGAGTTTTCGCAAAGGCCCCGAAACGCCAACGCGAACGCCAAACCCATTGTTCGATACCACGAAGACAGCACCGAACAAAAGGATAGACGTTCGCGTTGGCGTTTCGGGGCCTTTGCGAAAACTCCCTATTGTAAACAGACCCGAAGGACATAAAATACATGTACATATTCATTCATAAATTCACGACCGTTTTGTTGTGGCTAAATATACACCTTACCAATTCAGTATTTGACATCGAATACAAATGTAAAACCTCTCATCTTAACCCCTTTAAGATGGACACGAAAAATATTACGCAATTTCACAAGAGGTTCCGTCACATCCCAAGCCAAAGACCATGAGCAATCTCGGAAGTTGTAGGCCTACCCCACACGTGGTCCTCCATGAAACAATACATGTAAGTTCCATTCAAGCCGCACAAGTGAGGTTCTCATTTTCTATTCCTTGCCCCAGTTATAGTTAGTTATTATATTTATTCATGCGACCAAAGCCGATCGCCCACATATGGGCTATAGGCCTATTGCGAAATTATTCGTAAGTTTTAAAATACATGTATAATCACCGCGCAGGGCTTTCCTGTTGTTTTGATGGAGCGTGGAGCGTGCCAAACCGACCACAACACCGTGAGGAGTACACCTGATAAGTCAGTGGTCGTGATAATCTTTTCGTAGACAAGGACTACGATATCAACACTTCACCTGGGCTGGATATCGACCTGTTCCGTGTTCAAGTCACATCCAAAATCGCAGTTTGGAAAACACGGTAGGTAAAACTGAAAACAATGTCAGAATATTATTGCGCACTCGATTTCATCTTGGACAGATGGGGCGTGAGTTTGTAAGTGACCATATTGGACATGACGAAGAGAGAAACGACTTTTCATATACTTTCGCACACATGCAATTCATTCCAACGGCAACGATCGCCCACTTTCACTTTTGATTAGTGTCCCCTCCTCTTATCCTGGCAGACATTTTTTACGCAACCATTTTTTAGTTCATGTGGCATGACTTGGGAGTTGTCCGCCTAAGGGCCGATTTAATAGACGTTGGCTAAGCTAACCATTGGTTCCACCGAAAATAGATAGGCATGCGAAAAGTGTACAACTAAATTTTCATCAAAAAAGCCCTGTTTGGACGGAGAGTAAGCGCTATGCAAAATGGGGCTTTTTGGTGCAAAATTTAATTGTACATTTTTCGCACACCTAACTATTTTGGTGGAACCAATGGTTAGCTTTTAGCCAACGTCTATTAAATCGGCCCTATATCGACGAGATCATTATCCACATACCGAGCTTCCGTCGGTTTTCGTCAGTCACGAAGGTAAACTTGTTTATGCGTCAGAGTAGCGGTGAGTCTGAACACCAGGGTGTTCCTGGATGCATTACCCAAGGATCATTAGATCTATTGCAGAGTCACTTTGGAACTAACCAGCTCTCATTTTCAACAAAAGGCCAAGATCCGGTCGGTGCGATCAAAAGAACAAACGAAAACAAATTTTAACAACGAATGAAATAAAGCGCTTCCAGTGAAAGGGATATAAATCGTCCAATAAAACAGGGCCAGTCAGTGGTGGAAGATTGTCTCCTGGGATTAGGAGACAACGGGACGATGAGGTGGTTGTTAGGTCCAATCAAGAAAGAGGGAGAGGGACATTTTTTTGACGGGAAAGCGCTCTAGATTCATGCAAGGACCACCCTCGCAATGTCACAGTTGATTAATGTCAAGCCTCAGGGTTATCCAATAGAAAGGTAACAAAGCGTGGCCGGTCATCAATGAATTTGGTCTGAAGGATCATGTCATGCCAAAGAAGCAAGAAGCGCTGAATGTGATGAAATGTGAGGGTTGAATGAGCTGTTTGACGATGGTAACGTGGGGTGCAATGCGTCCACAGCGAAGTAAGAATGAGCTGTTTTTTATTGCTTCCCACTTGTGCCAGGAAGATTCCAATCGATAAAGCCATGTTACCCAACAGTCGGCTACCGATTGTCATCTGTCATTTCTGACAGCTGAACCCGGACAAGTGCTCGCGCTGTAAACGCCCAGCCTCGTCAGCAGGTTTAATACATGTAGGTGGGTTAATAAAGCTGCAGGCTGCGATTGGATAGTGTCCCTAGTGACGAGGTCGACAGTTGCAATTGTCATGGATTCCCTGAAAAAGTGCAATTAATTTATGTTTTCTGCTTTCCTCTGCATGGATGACTGGGGAAATACCTGGAAAGGTGGTTGGTATGCGAGAAAGAGCTTGCGGCTCAACTTCTTCCGCGCGAATAAAGGGTAGATTTTCAAACTTCTCAGTTTTGCGCTTGTGCGTTCCCTATGTTTATGTGTGGTACCAGGAATACATGGTACCAATAATAAAATTACTTTTTTCTACCACCCACTCACATAGGAAACGGACAAGCGCAAAGCGTGAGGGGGACTCAGCCAAGAGGGTAATGCAGAAAAGAAAACCGAACGAACATACTGAAGTTCGTTCTGAAAGAGTGGATTGTAGCAACAGGGGTCTCTCGTTACAGCCAATATGCCAATGTGGACACTAGGCCTAATAAAGTGATCATCATGACATGCCTAGCCTGGCAACTTCGTGTATTTGCAATGGATGACCTCATAAACTCAGGTTGGACAAACAAAATCCACAGAATGAAAAGTCATTAAACATTCTTTGCGCTCAGTGACCCCCAACAGTTCTGCCTCCGGAAGTGCAACCCTTCCCCCCACGTTTTCTTGTAACTAGAGTGACGTCATCAAGCATAACCGCCCGCATTCCCATGTATCGGTGTATCGCGTTTCGCTTTCGGAAACAGCGCACCTCCACTGAGGATTTGCTATGAGAATGGACTCATAAAATGCCATTCACAAATTTTGGGTTAGGCCATTCAGGTGAACCTTTTGTGTCTGGATTTTAATAATCTCCGTGGGTAGTGCATAAGAATAATCAAATTGTCCATTGACATACTTTCGGGGCTTACACATCAAAGTGTTGTACGTGTTGTGTGTGGAGTAAGTAGATGTCTTCGATTCTTCTTCTCAAGTTTATCGTTCAAAGGCCTAGATCACTTGGATATCTATTAGGTGGAATACGTTGTTTTGTAAGTATGAATTGCATGTATGTCACTGTGTGGCTCTTTTTTGTGTATGATATCATTTTGTGGACCTCTATCAAGGGACGTCCATCAGAGTGGGATTGTGGTAAACAATTTTGCTTTGATATCTTCTTGTTGAGCAATATTCAGACAAATCTTGGACAATGGTGAGTCCGAACTGTACATGGGCAGTCTTCACCGTTCAGACGACGAGTCAGTTCTCATCAGTTTCATCTGACGATAAGGATAACCTTGGAGCTTGGAGGATTATTCCTCCAAGCTTGGAGGTAACATTTCGATTCCAGGGCAATTCTCCGGTAACGGAATTACATTTTAATGGCAATCTTCAATATTGATTCGCAAATTATAAAAAAATATGTTATCTAGTATAAAGTTATCTTTCACGTCTATTGAGAACATGGGTTGAACCTGTCATAAATCACAGTCAATCTCATTGAACCGGCTGCCAGAATGAGGCAGAGGATGGGAGAATTCCTATTTCCTCGGCATATTGGTACAAAATAAGGTGCATCCAAACCGGCCATGAATCTCAAGACAAAAAAACCGAATTTTGTTCCGAACCAAAGACGACGTTTTTGAAACGAATAAACTCATTGCTAGAATTGCGTTCTGTCTCAGCCATGGATAAACGTAACTTTACAACGTTATTTTTCATAAATTAACCAGATTTTATATTGCATTTTCGGTACAAGTCGTTAACGTTTACGTTTACGTTTTGATTTCGTAACCTCTCTAGTTGGTCAAGAGACAAGACACCGCGATTTCTGTCAAAGATGAACTGTTCCTGCTTCACGAATTATAGAAGCAACGTGCCGAAAGGTGGCCCATGACAATAACAAATTATGTAAAACCGGTTAAAGATCATCCTTTTTACAAGCATCGGGAGTAAAATAATATCATTTTCCCTTCTTTTTATTGTCGTTTCAGAATGTGACCACCTTCTGGTGCCCATGACAGACAAATCGATGGCTCCAATATGTTAGATCATCTACATATAGAGACGACTGCAGTAGATTCAAATCAGCCTTCAAAAATGCCAAAAACTCTCGCACGGAAAGACAGAGACTGGCACTACAAGAGCAGAGAAGCCGTCATCTGCGGGGCCTCTCAGATCATCTGTGGATTATTGTGCATCCTCCTTGGGAGCGCCGCTGTTGCCATCAGTGCAGCTCATTCACAAATCGGCGCCGGGATATGGGGCGGAGTGATCATACTTGCGGCAGGCTGCTGTGGGGTTTGGTCGGCACGTGAAAAAACGCATCGATCCGTCCTTATATGTTTCGTAATGTCGCTACTGGCGGCGCTGTGTTCGTTCTTAATATTCGTCGTTGCTGGTTTTGGAATAGCCGCAGATGCAGAACACGTGAATGACACTTCTTTAATCTTTCGTCACTTTGAGAAGACACCCGCGAACAAACGGTTCGCTGTGGGGAGGCACAGTAAGCAAGTTCAACGTGCGTCCATAGCTGTCCACGGACTGATAATAACAGTTGCCATGTTTGAATTGGTAGCATCGATATCACAGGCAGTGATGTGCCGATATCGCCAATGGTGTAACCGGAAAGCGATGCGTGCCAACGGAGAGTTGGCCGTCATTTATGAAACAGAGAAGGACACAAAAAGCCACCGAACCCACGCGCGAGAACCACGACCGAAACATTTCATCTCGCGAGATCAGCCGCTCTGTTACGTGGACGTTCCAGAATGCCCCAGAGTTCACTTAGATAAACCAAACTCAAGGAACTACAACGAATACACCGATTCGAACAAGACTGAGTATGCATCATCTGTGTCGTCTGCTCGACATGGGCGAATTACAAATTGTGACAAAAGTTCAGTATTTGACGAATCAGACATGGAGTCAGCCGGGGCTTGTTCAACGGATCACCACAAGGAAGCACTGCTGCGCTCTCATGGTACTGAAGTGAATGGACATCAGAGTCCAGCCATGTATATCTAAGTTTCTAAAACCCTTTGACGACAACCATGAAATGGACAAGTCCTGGGGAGGGCACAGACGCCGGACGATAAGATGGGACTTAGAGGGATGAGAACAGAACTATCCACGCCGTATCAGGCGAAAAAAAATTCTTGTTGTTGGTAAGGTCCATGATCAATCATAAACAATGTCAGACCCCGCATTTGGGAAGGGCCAAAGCGTTGGCCTCGTGGCACTCGTCAGACCATTCGGAACGACCTGAGGCGAACTGCTTATCTGTCACTGGGCGGCGCATTTCACCTCGGACACAAGTCCAAGGCAGCCATATTGTTTATCATCAAACCCACGTGACCGCCGTGGGACTATTTTCGCCGAATTTTGGCCCGTTAAGATGTTCAACCCTACTTGCTCGATAAATTGAGGCATATTACATATAAACTTACCTGTATCTCACCTAATCTGCCAATTATTGATCAACAACGCAACGTTTTTGTGTGACCTATTTCGTTCATGCGCAGGGTGTGATGAGGCGACCGCATCCAAACCACCAGAAACGCATTAAAATCGTTGCGCATTCAAGATGGCTGCCTTGGAATTGTGTCCGAGGGGAAATGCGAGTGTCTAGACGGAAATTGCCGAGCAGTTGCCTTCGGAAGCTCCGAATGTCGTCAGACGACGCTGTCTGGCCAAGTCTGTGACTTCTCCCGTCGCTGGGTCCGTTTTATTTTGGAACTTCCTGTAGAGCAATAGAAGTCCACAACATATTTTTTTACATACTGTAGATATTGTGCAGTGTAAATATAGAAAACGGGGAAAATACATTTAGCGTGTATTTATTTAAGCTGCGTGATCTTTCACACGGCAAACAAGTAATTTGATTACTTTTAAATGACTACCGTACGGTATTCCGCCAGGATATTGGACTTGCAGGATCAGATGTATCCTATTGGCCAGGACATTACATTATCTTTCTATTGTCTTTCTTACTAGTACTCATACCACGATGATGCCCGCTTGAGGCATTGAAATAACGCGCATGCGCTGTATCTGCATTTGAATCCTTTACAAACTTTGTATATAAACGCATAAAATAAACTTAATAATGCCACCTGGCTTTTGTTGAATTCAAAACTGAAAGCCGACTTTGGTTCAGCCGCCGGTAAAACTTCTTAAACCAAACTACCACGTGGAGGGTATCGCCCAACATTTGACTCAGCATGTCGTCCGTTACTTAGGGGTCGGCTTTCTTTTTGCATCGTAACGAGGTTGGTTTTAGTCAAGAATAAAATCTCTTGACTTCCTGCGTTCACTCTGGGCCAAAGTTCGTCAGCCCATTTTTATTCTTCATCTTGTTTTCCACTGAAACAACATCTGTCTGTCTTCGTGTCTTGTACCAATCATTCTCCTGTCGTCTGCCTGAACAAACGTCTCTATGCATGTGTTCGCTCGGTGTCATCCCATTTCGCCTACTCCTATTTCGCCTAAACTCATTTCGCCTAAACCTATTTTGCCTAAACCCATTTTGCCTAAACCCATTTCGCCTAAACCCATATCGCCTAGTTACCATTTCGCCTAATACCCATATCGCCTACTTCCCATGTCGCCTACTCCTATTTCGCCTAATCAGAAAGAAAGAATGAAGATGTACAACACATAAGTTTATTTTCTCATTAGGGCTTCTACTTAGTAACCCTTCACCCAAGCCAAACAAGTGAAAAGATGTCTTACTCTAAATTCCATGTCTGGGTGAGCTTCCCTACCGTCAAATGGGCAATACGGCAGCATTTTCTACCTTTCATTATGTGGAACATTGACTGGTGAATGGGGGCCCTAGCTCACTGCCTCAATAGGTGTCACTAGTGGTTAAAACTATTGAAATGAAACTGACATCCCGGTCCTGATCAATTTCCCACACAAAAGGCGTCCATTGTATAGGACCGGGTTTCGGTGTGCTGCCCTCTATCGTAGCTAAGATCCCCATTAGAAATAGGTGAAAATATCATCATCATCATATCATCATATCATTACCGGCGTCGTAACCCTGTTGGGTTTTTGTCGGAGGTATGGAGTCCACGACAGGCTACAGTCCACCTGTGTGGGGTCTTTTACTTGCCCTGGCATAGACACTCAGGTACAAGGGACCACGGCTTTTAGTCCCATTCGACGGACCCTATATAGGAATTAGGCGAAGTGGGTGTAGGCGAAATGGGTGTAGGCGAAACGAGAAGTAGGCGAAACGGGTAGCAGGCGAAATGGGATGTAGGCGAAATGGGTTGTAGGCGAAATGGGAATTAGGCGAATTGGGAATTAGGCGATATGGGAGTTTAGGCGATATGGGTGTAGGCGAAATGGCCACTTTTTGTAGGCGAAATGGGTTTAGGCGAAATAGGAGTAGGCGAAATGGGCCGTAACCCTTCGCTCTTGACAAGCGTCTGTCTTTCTGTCTCCACTTTGAACCAAGTCCGCCCTGGCTGTCTCCACCTTGAAGCAAATCCATCTTCCTGTCTTCACTTTGAACCAAGTCCGTCGGTCTTCTCTTCCTTACTTCATTCTGAGCTAAGCCCGTCTTCCTGTCTTCACTTTGAAGCAAGGTCCGCCTTTCCCTCATCCTCTCGAAACAGGGTCATTCAGACGCATCTACGTCGCACTTCTTCTGACCCTGTCACATTCCGTGCTTTTTAAAGGGAGGCGATGGCCGAGTGAAATGACCTGAGTCTCAGAATGCCTTTCCCTAGGCCTAGCTTGGGCATGCAGTTTGAGTGACACAGATGTGTCGAAATTGCTCTTAACAAGGAAATTCTGTCGGTAGTAAATAATTTGTTTTTTCTTCATTCATACGATATTTCTATGCCTACTTTGTCAGGGATGGGCTGAGGGGAAAGGGTATAATGTTCCTACCAGTTTTCCATGTCTTCAGTGAGGACTTTTTCTAGCTCGTCAGGTGAACGTGACTATCTGACTAGCTGTAACCAGACAAGTAGGTTTAGTTGGCACCGGGAGGTTTCCCCTGACTCAGCCAATTACAGCTAGGGAGACATTCTCATTCCCACACGTCGGTTCACCTCACCACGGACGGCCGACGTTGATCATCTTATTGTGTCAATCGCTGAAAATTCCTGGAAGTAAGGAAATTTGTATCAGACTTCATCTTATGTGAAAAAAAGAAAGCAACTGAATTTTACACTACAGCACAACCAGGGTCTGAGACCTCACCAGCTGCCCAATGCACCAATGCAATGGAACTCATATCATGCAGTATCAGAATAAAGGAATAATCATGTACCTTTAACGTCGCTTCAAATTTGATATTAACTGCAGACATGAACACCGTAGTCCTACCTGATCCCCACCCCACCACCAGCGCCGCCGCCACCACTACCCCTGTGACAGAAAACCATGGCGGACATTGTTTACTGTTACACCGGCAGTCCATGCACAGCGCCGCCATCGCAGTACATGCCGTACACATGCCGTACATTAATTTGCATATGAAACAGTGTATTGTCATATACCCATGTACTGACGCAATGAATGCAGGCGAAGCTGGCCGGCGGATCTGATCCCGCTGAATTCCCGGCAAGTTTACATCTGACAGTTGAAAACGTTAATCAGCAAATATTCTTCTATGTAGGCCTACATCCATGACATGTATTCTGTAGAGTAAAGACGCTAACTAGCTCATGGAATTGGCATGAGAATTATCCCGAATTCGAGCTCATGAGCTACGCCTTCGTTGATGGAGGCGGCAACACGTGCGAATCCCCGACTGACTGATGCGCGTGAAAATTTCCTCCGCAATGAAATCAAAATATT
>NMRB01005406.1:0-21791 GCA_002633025.1 Notospermus geniculatus
TAGCTTGGCTCCAGGTGGCCAAAAACAAGTCCTGCAACTTGGGAATGACTTGCCCCAGATGTTCGCTCATCCTCTCTCTGTCATTACACTATATCGTACCTCAAGAGAGAATCCGTAAATATGATTGGCCGAGACGCGTCACGTGAGCGGTGAACATTTTTCAATGTCTCCCGCTCAAGATGCAATGTCCACCGCTCACGGAAAACAAAATGGCGGAGGTTTTTTCGTTTGACCGCTTCGAATATTTGAAGTCGCATATTAGGCTATCGAGCTCCGATTAAATCCTATTCTGGTGTCGATTGGCGTAGTATCAGCATGTTTAGCACGAATACATCAAAAAGGTTGAATGGAGGGAATAGCATGTTCAACAGTCATAAATTTTAGGCCTACCGGTCCGCACAGCCCATCCATGTCAGCTCCAATAGGCTACCAAGTTCAATCGCAGCAGCACTACGCACGTGGAGTGGACTTCCAAGTTTAACAATACTGTTACGCAATGTAGGCCTAACAGAATGATACTATGTCACATTTGGAAGAATATTTACTACCTTTCCTTTGTCATTTAACTCACTTAGGCCTAGACTAGCACAGCTTTTTAGCAAGGATTTTTTTTCAAATCGTGGTTGATCTGTCGTCTTCACGCATTCCGCCGCTGCCGGGCACAGCCGCAGAGACGGGTTGTGACACATACATGTACTCCGGTACGATATAGAAAATGGCACCCTTTCATGTCGGGGGACAGACCGAAATGTCACCCCTCGAAAAAACATTGTTGACCTCGGCGGCCTCGGTCAACAATGTTTTCTCGGGGTGACATGGCGGGCGCCATTTTCTTAATGTCAACGAGTGGGCACATGGTCCATGGACCATTTCATTGCGATTTGACCTACATTCTGCCCTCCAGGGACTGAACGTTTGTTTTCAATCACATCTTTCCGAATGTTTCAGCCTCAATTGGCATCCACTGATTGGCTGCAAAATTGTCAGCTCGTTTTTTCGACATCTTTTGTTGGGCTGTTAAGCCTAGTTCATACTTCGACGCAAAACCATCGGCGTCCGGCGCGCCATGCATGACCGGGACCTTTGTTCTGACATGTTACGTACTTCGTTACATCATCTTTCAGTGACTGGGGAATGCCCGCAGCAGGAAAATCGGTGATTAAGCGGGAAGTTAGACGCGGACAGATAAACGGACGATCATCTCTTGTTGTGAATTACGATCATCAAGGGTGTTTATCCACACGCGTACAAACCTGTTTTAACCAGCGTACAAAAGTCATCCGCGTCTAGGCTAATCGCGCGATGATCACCCTTTATGAATACGGCCCTAAGCGTTTTTAGCTCAGCTGACCAAAGGTCAGCGGAGCTATTAGTATGACTATAAAAGTAATAAAATGGTTCAAAATGTCTGTCTGTCTGTAGTCCGTGAAACTGGCACGTTTTGCAACCGCAAGGCCCACGGTCATGAAAGTTGGTGGAGAGGTAGGCCCAAGGAAGGACTCGAAACAGAACCAAATATTTTTGCGATTTGACCTACATTCTGCCCTCCAGGGGGCATTTTCCGTAAAATGAAAAATCCAAATAACTCAGTCTAGAGAAAATACATCAAACTGTTATTGATAGGTTGTATAGCTTAATTATTTCTTCACATTCTGTGGGGGTAAATTTTTCGATGTTTGTCCACCAGGGGGCACAATCTGCAGAAATATGAAACAGGGGTATTTGAATTTCCCGCTTGATGATGTCACCACTTATGCTGTCTGTGGATGATGTCAAACTACTGCCTGTGGGCTTGTGGTGACTGGAAAGCAAGAATAGCCTTTATGCACTGCTGATGATGTCACCATTTTATGTGTGGATGATGTCAAACTTCCTGTGGGCTTGTGCTGACTAAAGTAAAAGCAAGAACAGCCTTTCTGCACAGCTCACCATGCTTTATGTGATCATCTCATCAGTCATGTCAGCTCCACCTTCCAATAGCATGGCCAACTGGTGACCATCTTGGACTTTGTGCTCTGCTCCATAACTTGAGAACGGCTTGGTCATTCAGCTTCATATTGCCATGCGTAACGGTAGTGTCATTTGTGTACTAGGCCTAGTAAGATCATGCATCCTATCAATTTTGGTTGTGTTCCAACTTCCAGTAGGCCTAGGCCTATATGACTGCCAGGTGGCAATCTTGAAATGGGGCATTCTGTTCCATAACTTGAGAACTGTTTCATCAGTAACTTCATATGTCAGCTGAGCGCATCGCCCATGGGCGACTTGTTGAGACTTCAGAGTTATTTATGTTTGCGTCATTTCCGCAGTTTACATGCGTAATAGACGCCATACGCAGGCTTAATGAAAGCCCTGCGGTAGTTGATTTTCTGATACAGAACAGAAGTACTGAATTAATGAGAACCCCACGAATGATGGGGTATTGGTAAACAGAGAAATCAAGAAATGAAGAAATCGAGAACTCCCAAGATCGATTAGTTAGACCTCGCACGTGCAAGGCCATATAAATAAAATGTTTGATTAGCATCTTTCCACTCTCAACTTTTGACGAAGGCGGGAGTTTTTTAAAACGTTTTATTGAGTTTGAGGATGCAACTTAGTATGGTAACCACGGTAACCATCTTGATGAGGCCGAATTTGATTGGATGTCATGCACTTAAATATGGGGGGCGCCACAAAGAATGACCTTGACCTTTGAAGTGACCTTGACCTCAACTAGACCAAAAAGAGGGCGTTACTCTATCATCTTAGTTCCAAATTCCACCGCTAGGGGTGCAAAGTCGCGGATGATCACTCGGGAGTACTCGGGCATCTTCGGAATACTTCGGAAATGTTCGGCAATTTCCGGTTTTTCGGCCATAACTTTTTTGTCTTTGATCGGAATCGGTCGGAATCTTCGATGACGTCATCACTGACCTTTGACNCTTTTGGGTCTAGTTGAGGTCAAGGTCACTTCAAAGGTCAAGGTCATTCTTAGTGGCGCCCTCTATATTTCAGTGCATGACATCCAATCAAATTCGGCCTCATCAAGATGGTTACCGTGGTTACCATACTAAGTTGCATCCTCAAACTCAATAAAACGTTTTAAAAAACTCCCGCCTTCGTCAAAAGTTGAGAGTGGAAAGATGCTAATCAAACATTTTATTTATATGGCCTTACACGTGCGAGGTCTAACTAATCGATCTTGGGAGTTCTCGATTTCTTCATTTCTTGATTTCTCTGTTTACCAATACCCCGAATGATGAGAGCGCAGGGTCATCTGTGTACATTTGAATAGGCTAATGTACATTTGCACATGGGACACTAATTGTGCTGAAAATACGTGTAGCTCTGTTATCCTCAGAAATGGAAATCAAGGCATCAAGTCGACAGATTCATGTACCCTACTACCATAAAAAAAGTTGAACCTCCTGCCTATTACGTAAAGCCAAAATTCAGGCAGTGAGAGACATCTGGTGGCAACACATGAAGCGTATCCCTCAGTTACTTCATCGTTCACAGTTAAACCTTTATGTTTGATTCCATTTTGTGCTGTAGGCTGAAGACAACACCAGCTGATTGTCAGTACACTGTGACCAAAGAGATTGAAACTAAACGTTTGACATATTTCCTGTCCTTATTTAACACCATTTCTTATTTTTAGCGCCACCGTGTCCGAATCATCCCAGTGAGTGAAGTTTCCTACCAACACAAGGGTACTCACAAGAACTTCTTCATCTACGGCTTTGAGAAGAAGGTCTACGAGTCCGACTACCCTGATAGTTGTTGCTGGGGATGCCTTGTTTCCTAGGAAGTTGCATGTGAACCCGTTGATCTTGCGTACCAGTAAACCGGGATGATCGACAGCTGCTTTATAAATTCATAATCTGGAAAGTTCCATTCTAGAACCTGTAGATAGCTAAGCCCTATATTCTCCTGTAATATTAAGAGCCAGTTTTTCTGGGAGCCAGGCCAAGTGGGCAAAGTCAATTTTCTAAGATTTCTTAAATTTTTAACCAATTTTTATTGGTCAAAAACATTGTCTGCCATACATATCCCTGAGGGGTTGAAATGTACAGAGATTTGGTGGTAAAAATTCACAGCAAGACTGTTTGCAGGAAGTGAGCATATAATGTAGACAATGTGTGAAAATGTGTAGACAATGTGTGATTTTCTTGAAAAAAATGTACAAATGGGAAAAAGGTGATCATGAAAAACAGAGAAAGGGAGAGTTGATTTCTCAAGTTGGGGCCACCTTCTACCTCGAGTAAAAATTTGAAGTCACATGTGACCTGTTGCTCTAGCAAAAGTCGGCGGCAAGGATTAATGGCCTTGAACACAATAGCTGAAATGTACATCTCTGCAGGTTGACAATAGTAGTGGACAGCAATGATATTCAATTCGGTAGTTGATTAAACTGATGATTGATGATGATCACTTGCGACAACCCCCTGCTTTTGCTGGAGTGAGTCACATAATCACCCCTAATGGTTAATATTCTTAGAAACGCTGGCTCTCCTTTGCATGTACTGTGGGTTTGAGTGGATAATGGGAGTCCGCCTGTTTCCAGACTTAAAGCCCGACAGCATGCGTTAGGTTTTGTGTCTCGTAACGGCCGACGTAACGTTTGACATTTAGGCAACATGGTATATGCATGCTCAACAAGACTGTTCAAGTCTATCTATTTGAATGATTTAAGTTACCAATTAGGCATTCTGAGTGTTGCTACACATAAAAGAATGAGTTGAAGCATGTTACCTTACCTGATGAAGGGTTAGTCACGCTGTAACGTCACATTGAACTTCTCAAGTAATGATGGTATGGCGGCCATTTTTGTTTCGACATAGTATCAGTCCAGCCTCGCTGTTATCACTGGCTATATAGGCCTATAGGTTGGACAGGAGACCAGTCTTATCAAGGTGGGGAGGGATAAAGTGTCACCTAATGCATACAGTCGGGCTTTAAGCAGGAATTTGTACATAAGATTCATGTTATTTTTGTAGCATTTGCAATAATGTGATTGATTATATCCACAATAACCCAGAAGAATGGTGTTTGTACTGGTGTGTGTGTTGTAGATGTACAGCCGCTGTACAAAACATGTAGTAACAAGATGACATTGTAAATGTCGAATGGTTCCCGATAGTACAGGTGCTTCTACCGGTACATGAATGGTACATTGATAGAGATCAAGGCACGTTGATAGAGGTCAGATAAAAAGGTACCGGTACGGTAAAAAAGGTACCGGTAAAAAGGTACTAGGTAATAGAGGTACTAGGTAAAAAGGTACTCGGCAAAAAGGTACTAGGTAATAAAGGTACTAGGTAACAAAGGTACATCATGCCTCTGCCTGTACCTCTACCACAGGCAGAGATATTTCAAATTATCAAGTTTGACCTTGACCTTGACCTCTGATCATCAAGGTCGTTGCATAATCGAAATGGGCATCTTCAATAACCTAAGTATGGGTGATATCATGCCTCTACCTCTACCACAGGCACAGATATTTCAAATTACCACGTTTGACCTTGACCTTGACCTCTGATCATCAAGGTCGTTGCATAATCGAAATGGGCATCATCAATAACCTAAGTATGGGTGATATCATGCCTCTATCTCTACCACAGGCAGAGATATTTCAAATTATCAAGTTTGATATATCAAAATCTCATGATATTTCAATCACCCGGACACGTGAGGCTGAGAATTTTAACACAGTCCAGTCCTTGGATAAGCAGGCATGAACTGAGACTTGTTTCATGTTGCTCAGTTGACAATATGGCAAGTTATCTCAAAATATCAAATTTGTGATATCAATATCACCATGACCCCTACATCTCAGATCAAAAGTAATCAGTCCATTCGATTCCTAGGGTATGAAAACCTAAGGGTAGGACTTGTTTCTGTTGCTCTAGGTGTTAAAGGAGCTGAGTTATGGCATCAGATAAAAGCGTGACGGACAAAATATCATGTCTGATATGTTGATTACATCATGATGGAGGCATCTGATGTTGAAAATGATGAGCTCATTGGATTGCCCAGGTTGACAAACCTAGGGGTAGGATGTGTTACCAGGACTGTAGCTGTTGAAGGAGATAAGATATGAAGGCGTGACAGACGGACACACACACAGACACACACACAGATACACACACAGACACCATGACCAAAAACAATATGGTTCCCGATCTTGATGATCGGGAACCATAATGATACTTACATTGTAAGTACAGGATCAGGTGCGGATCCAAGGGGGCACGCACACCCTTTTTTGGGCTGACCATAAAAAATTTCTGTCAGGGATATTGCCAGACAACTACCCGGTACTGTAATACGCTTGTCAAATGTAGGATACACAAGTTCTTATGTTGGGCTCTCCCACAGACCCAGCGCTACAGTATATATATATATATAAAATCTGTACCGTATGTACCCGTACCGATAGGCCTAATCGAGACCAGGGTTAATTTTGAATATGAGCGAATGGCAAATTTTGAATTTTTAGTATTGCTTTTTCCCGTTGTCAGATGCAAGGAAAACGCTTTAAACACTTTGGGCCGTATGCACCAAACGAAGATAATCTTCAACTCGGGTTGAGCCACAACTTTTCAATTGTTCGGGTTTACTGGGGTATGATCTGACAATGGAAAAGTTGTGGCTAAACCTGAGTTCAAGATTATCTTTGCTTGGTGCATACGGCCCTTTAAGTTTAAAATTTTCCTGAAGGAGGACCCCAGACCCCCGCCAGGGCTTTGCACCTTTGGCACTCACATTGGTCTGCCACCCCTTTCCAGAATTCCTGGATCCGCGCCTGAGAATAATAGAGGCCTAGATGTATATGTATACTCCCAAGAATGTATTATATCACTGCAATAGATAAGGCATGTTTGTGAAAAATATATTCCAATAATTGAAATATGTTAAAAGAAATTAAATGAAATGTTCAGGGAGATGGTGCTCACCTCTGTGATAGACTATAACAGTAACTCTCATGGTGCATGTTGAAGGATCAGATATTTCCAAATATCCAATATTTTGGTGTACAAATATCCAGCAAGATATACTTCCATATGGAACAAACCGTGTTAAAATTGGCCCAGTAGTATTTGAAATATTCAAGGTATCAGATGGATTCAAGGTATCAGATGGACATTAACGTCAAAGACTGTACATGTACGTACTCACTTAGATAAGTTGTTACAACTGCACTACTTTGATTGCTGAAACATTATATCATGTGAACACATGTTCAACAATAATGATAACACAACATCACAGTTAACCTCTTCGGTTGTGAACAGAGGAAGTTATTCTTATCAATAAAAGTGTATGAACTTCTAACAACAACCAATTTGCGTCGTCTTTGTCCTTGTGCAGCGACCTTGTGGTCATGACGCTGGATCACCTTGTTAACTTCCTTCGTTAAAGCCTAACCAAGTTCTGGAGGTGTTTCTATTCAACTCTTTTGATCAACCTAAACTTTTGACGCCTTCTTATTTTGTCTGGGTTTCTTTGTCTGGTCGCATTCGGAAAGGAGGAAGCTCAAGGAGTTCGGAAAGGTATTTGGCAAGGTGCCAAGGCTTCCTCGAGCCTGGCTGAAGTGAGTGACTCGCGAAGTCGCTCACTTCGGGAAACTCCCGGCATGCATTTCGTTTTCTCTCCAGGCCAGCATGCTGATTCATGGAATACATGTATTTCACTGTTTATTTACATGGTTGATTATAATAGTTATTTTTCCTCAGACAGGTGGCAGCAGCATGTACACCAAAACATAAATCTCGTCCCCAGTGGGTTTACGTTGCTACAACACCACTGGAAAGGGCTGACGACTTCAGGAATACTGCGACAACAATGGACTTAGGGTTTACTCTAAACGGTCCAACACACATTGTTTTCCAACCAGCTGAACCTTGGTTCGAAATAGAACGTGCAACCAGGCCTTGATTCGAAATTGAACACAGGCATAGGCATGGGATTGGCTGGAAGCGTCACGTCAATAAAACGCATTTCAATAGCCAAACTTCACTAACAATACCAAGGTCTGCCTGACAACCAAAGGTCCTCCCATCGAGCTCCAGATGATTTAAACGTACTATAATTTTGAGGCGAATCACGCCGAGGCTGGCACCCACGGCATGATGTTCCCAACTAAACTATTCGTTTGAATTTGCTCTAATACTCAACTTCATGTTTTGGGTGTATTGTATGGCTTTTTAGGCATATATGATATTTTTCAGTCATCGAAGAACGAAATATTGTGTGAAACATTTTGGCACGCTGCCAGCGGTTGTCCAGAAATTCTGGACAAGTCGCAGCCCTTGCCAGAGATATCCTCGGATGAGGTAGATCTGGGTACCAGATTGATTAATGTTATCTATTTTTATATCTATCTTGATAAATATTCTTGTAACTGAAATATATTTATGATTTTACGCTCAAAAACAAACAAAAAGTTGTGAAAGGCGAGATTTAATTCAATTTTTAGCTCACTCGTGAGCTTTTACCGTCCTGCGGTGTCCGTCGTCGTCGTCCGTCGTCGGCGTCCGGCGTCCGTTAGCAGGGCACGTTTCATAACCGCTGGAGCTATTGATCTGAAACTTGGTACATATATACCCCTAGGTCAGATGACCTATGACACCAAGTTTCGGTCCGATTCGATTCTTGGCTTGGCCTCCAGGTGGCCAAAACCAAAAACACAAAAAGTGCAATAACTCCTGAACTAATGACTGGATCATCTCCAAATTTTTATCATAGGTGTATCTAATTAGGATACATAACATATATAACGGGTTTTTGATTTGACCTACTTTTCAAGGTCACAGAGGTCAAAGTTCGACAAAAGTAACGAACCTGCCACAGTTCTTAATTATTTCACCGAGAGTCTTCATATCTTGCATAAACGTGTATTAGAGGGGTACCTTCAAAAATACCGAGTTTCGGCCCGATCGGACATCCAATATGGCCGCCAGGTGGCGTAACCTGAAAATCATCCAAGTGCTATAACTCAGGAACGGCTTGACCCAGAGTGCTCAAACTTGATATTTACCTCCCTCTAGATGACCTTTACAAGCACGTCAAATTTCGGCCTGATTAAACTTCCAATATGGCCGCCAGGTGGCGTAACCCGAAAATCATGAAATGTGCTATAACTCAGGAACGACTTGACCCAGAGCGCTCAAATGTGCTATGTGGCTCCCTCTAGATGACCTTTATGTGCATGTGAAGTTTTGGCGCGATCGGACATCCAATATGGCCGCCAGGTGGCATAACCCAACAATCATTGAAGTCCTGCAACTTGGGAATGACCTGACCCAGATTGCTCATAACTGACATGTACCTCTCTCTGTCATTACACTGTTATGTCCAAACGAGTGAGCACATGGTCCATGGACCATTTCATTTCTGATCTGTTAGTACCAGAAGATGACAATAGGTGGCACACCGTAATGTTTACAATTCGAACTAGAGCGCCTTTAACAAAGACGAAAGTCAAATTGCAAAAGTAATGTCATTTATTGTCTTACCACACTGCAACATCTGACACGTACAATCATGGAACGATTCCAGGACCAGGGGTCATTTCCACAGTACTCAACAAAAGAATGCCACAGATAACATCAGTTAAATACCACTTTAGCTGTGACGACCACACTGGTCTCTCTCTCTATATAGCATGTTCGATTCCTTACTTGTGCCTACACCGGCCTGGCACAACAGCGTTTTATTTACCGGAAGTTCTCCAACTCGGGCCTGTCCGCCAGGCGCTACTAACCCTCCCCCTGAGCCGGTTTCTGCAGGAAGTATCCCAGCATGGTGCAGAGCATGATGTCACTTGCGAACTAGATGAACACACAGGCCTCGCATACATCGGCGTGCAGAACACCAATGTAAGAAATCAAACGCTGTCGTTAGTCATGAGAAAGTGTCATGGCGGATGCACATAGCCAATCAGAGCACATCCGCCATGACACTTTACTCGTGTCTAACACAACAGCGTTCTATTATTGGCCTCCAATGCACATGTCTGGGAAAGCGCTAGTGCCTGGCCGGTGTAAGTAATCGAACACGCTAATACATCCAGAAATTTATCCACCAGCCGCCTCACCGGGCGACTATCTCTCCAAATTTAATAGGGAACCCCATTACACACCTCTCAACAGCGGCTTCATTTCATGAACACATTCCAGTGAGAGCCAGGTACCTGCGACCACCTCCAGCATTATTGGGCCAAAATGAAAGTCCAGCAACATCTAAGCACGACCAATGGAATGAGGAAGTTAGGCATTACATTAGTTGGATTTTCTACGGATCTTTTTTAATCACACGCAACTCTTGAAGAACCGATTGACAACGCAATCAGACTATACAAACAGACTTAAGTGGTGCCCAATAGTGTACAACAGATCGTCACTGCTTACGCAGATCAAATGCATAATTGAAAACCGCAAATTCCTGCCTGATTTCCGGACTTCCGCATTCCATTGCCATTGGGTCGCGCTTAGATGTTGCCGAACTTTAGGCCTAATGATAGAAGGTATTACGAACCCAACACCTGGCTCCCAAAATTTCATCACATGTAATTACGCCTTTTTAGTCAGCCCTGTGACCCAATTCCTGCCCATGATTAATTACGCTGTGTACAATACAAACCAAAATCCAAGCTTAGGTTTGATTAGGGTACAATACAAACAAAAGTATCCAAGCTTGGCTCTGATAAGTGGTGTACAATACAAACCGAAATATCCAAGCTTGGGTTTGATTAACGCATGTTCGAGCATTTAATTGGGCAAATACTCAATAAAGTTCGTCCTGTATATGAAGTGATGATAACAGGAAGTCAATTTCCAGAATCTTAGCAAATTTTCGACCCCAACCGGGGTATATGAAGTGTATGCCTTAGGCCTACTCGGCGTGGTCATACTGCCCCCACAGACGAATCCTCACTATTACGGACTCCTTGTTAGTACGAACTTAACCCTTGGACCCCGAAGGGTTCGTAATAGCAAGGGAGTACAGTACTTCATTTTCTGTTCACTGAGGGCAAACAAGTTTGTGATCACAGGTCAGCAGAAATGCTCGGTGGATGGACAAGACATGAGATTATGTAACTTTTATCCTTGTCGCCAAGTTCGAAATATGAAGTCACGTTTCCAAACGACAACTCCAACGGCAGCACCGAGACAGAGCAAAATAAACGGCAACTTTCTCCGTTTGGACTTGGGTTTGGTCTCAATAAGGTCTGGCAGTCTGTAGCATGGATCACCCTTTACCTGAAAAGGAATAAAATGTGCAGATATAAAGCATACAGTTAATTCATTCATTACCATTGCAGGGTTCCCTTGGACCTTGGAAAGTTTTCTTCACTTTGGGAATTTCCAACTTTGGCTGTATTTTTTCCAACTAATTAACAGGGACCTGGGCTTCATGGCCAACTACAAATAAAGATTTATCTTATAGATTTATCTTCTGTTTACTTTACCGTTGTCACCTTCTCAGCCACCAATTAATGTTCAACAACTACTTTGTACGTAATTGTCACCATGTATACTCCTGTTGTCATGATTTTCCTCAGACCTGATGAAGGCCCGATAGGGTCGAAAGCTTGTCTCAATATATCCTAGTTGATTTATAAGACGGTGTTACCTATTTCATTTCTACTCACTTTTTTCCAACTAGGTATGCCTGTTCTATCCAATAATGAGTAAAATAACAAATTCACTAGGGGTATCAGAAACGTTGAAAAGGAATAAACACAGACACAAATTTTCACTTTCTCATCTATGGTGAGAAATATCTATATCATATACTGTGGTCGCGGAATTATGCCGGACTGGGGGCGGTCAGGCCCAGCCGTACTTTTAGGGAAGGTATGGCCCAAACAAAAATGATTTGCTATCGGGGCATGTCTCAGGATCATTCATATCCGCCCACACCACAATTTCAGTCCACAGGCCCAACCCCAAATTCCCCAGAACCAATGGGTAGATATGGAGTCGAATCCGGCATAATTCCGAGACCACAGTATGTATACATGTATCAGAAAATTTTTTTACCAGATTTAAGTGCTCTCGAAGTGCAACTAATTGCTGGAATAATTCCTGGACGTAGACAACACACTGGTCAGTATCTTTGCACAGGAACTTCAAACCTGTTCCCTCCTGAAAGTATAAGAATACAGCAGCTTGACGAGTCAGGGGCTTAGGTAAACATGTAGCAAGGGGGTGGGGGAATGCCCCTGCAGCAAAAAGGGACCGAACAAGTTTTTCCTCCAAAAGGTCATTTCCCCTCTTCATGGAGGTAGTATTGAGAAGGAGCGAGCACGGCCCTAATCGCTGTGACCACAATTCCACGCCCCCATTGTTTGCCTTTGTTCCCGCCTATTGTCCGGTACGCACGCTGAGCTCCTTGAAGGCAATCATGAATTCCGCACAACTCTCAAAGTGCAGCGCCATCTATAATTGATATCGCGTCGACCCAATCATATTCTTGCGTTTTTCTCCACGTTGGGAATTAGATAACCGGCTATTTCGAAGACAACTCAATTTGGTAAACTCTCCGCTGTATTTTAGTGAAAAAATCATCGAAAAAGACCAATTTCCAATAAAGATATCTACGTTTTAAGGTAAACATGATAATGATAATGATAATGAGATTCTTCGCATCTGAAAAGTTTGAAGAGGATTGCGTTATGATAGTTTAAAAGATGATTAGTTCAGGTAACATATACGGGTGGTCGTTTCAGTGCGAGATGCTGCGAGGTGCTGTTTTTGACGCGATGAAAACGATGAATTTTTCAGTTTTCGTGCGTAGGCAACGTCCACTGCCATTGTTCCCTTCTATTGTTTGGACTCTGACCATTGTACAAGGGAAGTGCTGACTGCACACGGAAATTACCGAAGATTAGATCGGCTTTTTCCGACCATCGTGCGGCGTTATTAGCCTATTGTCCCCCTAATCACTTTAGCAAACAGCGGAACGATGATTGTACTGTTTGATGTGGGGTCCGTGTTCGCTCCTTCTCAATACTACCTCCATGCCCTCTTCAAGCCAAGTTATTGTGGTGTCAGATGTGGGGAAAATGCATCTAAGAGGATCTAGATTTTCAATATTTTCCTGGGGGAGGACCCCTTCCAGTGAGGTCGGGCTTCACCCTCCAGACTTAATCAACTTTGCCCCCCCCCCACACCATAAAAGCTAGCTACGCCCCTGAGAGTAGGCCTACAGCTTGCTATTTGATTCAAGGTGCTTCTTCAGTTGAGGGCAGTGTTATTTCTAGGCAGTGTTAAGAGTGGCGGCGTGCCATGCCCTAAAAGGGGGCGCCACTGTGCCCTTTTTTAACCCCCTTGGCGCCATGCCGGACCTAAAAATTTGTTTTTTATAGGTTTTATTACCCCCAGAGCCTCTGTCCTGGTCCCTTTTGGTCATACCACCTTAGAAACTGGCTTAAATTGGCTGTTGACTGGAGTTATAGGGACCTTTTTAACTGACAAGCTTCTCAAATTCCGTTAGTAGAAATATCGCGAATGAAAAGTGCCCTTTTCTAGGTTGAAGTGCCCTTTTCACAAAGTTTGCCCCATGCCCTTCTGAAATCCTAGAATTAACACTGGAGGGTCCAAATTACCAACTTTTAACAAAAGATATTGGACCCTTTTTTAATAGAATTTTCAACCCCTGCTTTTCAACCCCATATCTGTCCCTTACTCAGTCACAGCATGTACTGTAAACTTAACTAATGCATGGTATGTTCAATGAATATTTACCTGATCTCTGGTCAAAATGTCTGGGTTTGCCTTTATCTGGTCTGTGATGTAACCAATGCTGCTTGCAATGTAGTCAGTGTGTTTACTCACATCCTTCACAATTGCAACGGCATCGGCGCAACTGAAATGAGATATTGGTGAGTTTGCATAAAAGGGTGCTATGCTACGGACATTTAACAGTCTTGTTTGCAGTGAGAAGTAAACAAGATATTTCCAATGAGTGGTCTCATCTCATGTTTCATATGCAGGGTTCTCCACTAGTTTAACAGAACGGGCGCGGCACCCGTTCTAAAATGCAGGGTTGATCTCAGCACCCGTCTAAAAATCTGCCGCCCGGTCAAAAAAATCTCCACCCGGTCAAAATTATTCACTTTAAATAACACTGAGGTTTTCCAAGCACTAACAGGAGCTAGATTTGCGTTCCGAAATGCTGGGAAATCGCATTTCAGGGCTTCTAGATTTCAAATTTTCTGAGGGAGGCCCCAGACCCCCCGCTGAGGACGCGCATGCGGCAGCCGCTTCCGATATCAGTAACCGTGTGACGTCACCAGCGCCCGGTCTGTTTCAAACCCTGCATATATGATCCGTCACAGCAAAACTAGGCGCATGTCGCTCAGAACGTTGAACCTCAACGAATGAACTAAGATGACACCGGGAGAGAATGAAAAGAAATAGACTGTTTCAGATTTCACAATAGACAGACAGACAATAGTGAAACTGACAAACATTTGGTCTCAATCTGCCAAGCCAACGACCGACTTGCGCCTGGCTTTGCTGTGGCGGGTCACATACTGTAAAACAAGATAATTTTGCGGCTGGAAATTTTCGCGAATCAAGAATTACAGACATATTCGCGGCAGGATATTTTCGCGAGTGTCTGCCATTTTTTCAGTTTTTTATTCACGGACAATATTTATAACTTGCATGTATTTATATTCGCGACATTAAATTTTCGCGACTCATCCACTCTCGCGAAATACTAGGAGTCAGCCACAATCCCTAACCATATCAATAGTAGCCTTACCTTATGAAGTTGTTATACTGGACTGACTTTAAGCTGGTCTTTTCCCATGGTTTTTTATGTACATTCTGTAAATTGTCAAGAATTTTTTTCCTCACACCAACTCGCTGTATACCAAGCTGAATAAGATAGACAAGGATTCACAAACATGAAGCAGAAAAACCGGTCCCAACCTGCCAACCTCGGAGTGACTTCCGACTGGTGGTGGAGGGTCACATATGCAATTTCGGATCTGGACACTTACAATGTGATTTGTATTACAATAGAAATTTGAAGCGTACCTGCTGTAAATCATGATCCGTCATCCTGAGGAAGGCGGAGAATGAGACCTGATGAGATTGGAAGACAGGAATGAGTTCATGGAGCCCAATACCAGACAGGAACATCTCAAGGTCACCATATTTTTCATACAGAACTTTGCTGAAATATAGAAGAGAAGTGTCACATCTGCAGCTCCATCATGTACAAAAGGTGTCGATCTCCATGATCTTAACTCGTTAACCGTAATTTTTTTAGTTCTAATTTTTTTTCTCAAAAAAAAGTTGCCAAAAAAGTATTTGACACACAAGGTTCCAGGCGTGATATAACGTCCTACGCACTCACGCGCCATTTCCTTGCAAGGCGTACTATTATGCCTTACGCAAACAACGATCCTCAAGTGTTTCCGGGGTCCCCGGATTTTGTAATGACGTAGTATGATGTCCTACGCAGTTAACGGGTTAAAGCCACACTGTATTCTATTCAGGAAGTGCTTACACTCGCTGAAGTCAGTGTTGTGTAAAATGTGTGCTGAAAACTAGGTCTTGATTCTTTGAAGTATTTTTGGTATCAGGCAAGCATTTTGGGGACCTTCACGAGGCTATGAGACCTCTACCTGCATTCTCCAAATACATTGAAAATACCGTAAAATTCAGTACAGAGGGGCTTTAAAAACTAGAGTTTGGGCCAGCAAATTTTATGGTCACCAAATGGCAATGGAGAAACTGATGGAAATCAGAGGGAAATAGATAATTTTTCGGGTGGGATGGGGCAATTTTGAGCCACTCTGTAACACAAATATGGGATTTTGCGATTTTGGGACTGAAATTAAAGCTAGTGCTCCCCGTGCACCGTTACCAAACTCAGGCTTCTTAACCTGGTTCCCTGGGCATCCGACAGTGGCGATGACTGACATTGAATCAGCAACCAGGTTAACAGGCTTCTTAGATTGGTACCACGATCCTCCACTAGGTGGGTTTACTAAACCCACCTACCGTATTTTCGCGACGATAAGGCGCACCCTTTTTCCTGAAGAAGGGTCTAAAATTGGGGGTGCGCCTAATGGTGCGGTGCGCCATATCTGCGGCTTGAGTCTGACAATTTGATCAGAAGTGTCAAGACGCCGACGAACCCAAGCATTCAAGCATGCATGCAACATGTGCACGCCAAGTCATGCTGGTTGACGGATGCAGTGAATCATAACTGATGGAGTTACAGAGGCCGAATTTGTCACAACAACGTAATTTAAATCATACAACCAGCTCAGTTAGGCCTTTTAACCAGATACAGGTTTAAAAATATGTGCTGTCCTCGTATTGGGGGCCTACTTTATTGAACCTGGCGTAGCTTACTTCAGCATGTTCAGTGCAGCTTCCATCCATCATGTCCATCATGTTGTTCCAAGAAGTGTCATATTGAAGTCTCGCACAGTAGTGATAGCATACGAATACGGCTGCACTCGAGTCACATAGATCACCAATGAGCAAGACTGCCACACCATCCTTCAGCATGTTCATTATCATAATTCATTCAATTTGAATATGTGGTATGCAAATAGCCTATTTCCTGGTAACCTCGGTCACTCGCATCACATTCTACGTAGAATGTGTTGCCTGCCCCCTAGGTGCACGACTATTACAACAGCCGACAGTTTCAAGCTCACCACCTACCATCAACACAAACCACAAGGTGGTCCCTAGAAACAGTCAATTCCAAGAAGTGACGAACAGCCGGCAATTTCAAGCTCACCACCTGTGCCATCAACACTAATCACAAGGTCATGAGATGGGGAACCAGAAACAGTCAACTTCATTGGAATAGACTCTATCACTCCAAAAGAGCGCAGCACCTGACGGGGTCAGCGTCATCACGTCCCGCACGTCGTTGCTCAACGCAATGACGTGACTAGAAAAAAAATCCGGTTGTTTCAGCGGTCATGACGTCGTGAAACAATCTGATTTTTTTTCAGCTCACCTCAAGACATCATGAAATGACGTGCGGGACGTCTTGACGCTGACCCCGTCAGGTGCTGCGCTCTTTTGGAGTGATATCGTCTATTGTGCCAGGCAGCCAGGCAGTTTGACATGTTTGATGGTGGTGATTCAGGCGAATTCAGTGGCAAATGCCGCGACGTTTTGCTGCCAATCTTTGGTCGGATAGGCTTTATCATGGGCATGACTTTGCACCTATTCAGCAGTGCAGTAACGATGATTTTGATTAGTGAATTAGTTCGTCTATGCCACAAGCAACAGTCAAGTTCAGAACATGCTGTGCTGCTGATGAATGCATGACATGGACGATGCGTGGATGAATGCCCCGTGGCGTGAGGAGTGAGTGAGTCGATTAAACATGTTAAATTTCATAGCAGACTGCTCAGAAATACAATAAAATTCCACACCTTGCATGTTGATGGGTACAAACAAGGCAATCAGACCCTGTAATTATCAGAGCTTGGGTGTTATGAACACCAACGATGAGTGCAGAGACTTGGCCACCCAATACATTGTGTGTGTACATGTGTGCACTGAAGCATTGCTGTGGTTCACCTGACGACTGCGTCTTATGGTGCGGTGCGTCTTGTGTATGGATTTCGTCAATGATTTGGGTGAAATTAGGGGGGTGCGCCTTATAGTCAGGTGCGCCCAATAGTCGCGAAAATACGGTAGTTCGTTTTTGAGTTATCCTGCTGAAAATGATGGGTACAAACAAGGCAATCAGACCCTGTAATTATCAGAGCTTGGGTGTTATGAACACCAACGATGAGTGCAGAGACTTGGCCACCCAAATACATTGTGTGTGTACATGTGTGCACTGAAGCATTGCTGTGGTTCACCTGACGACTGCGTCTTATGGTGCGGTGCGTCTTATGTATGGATTTCGTCAATGATTTGGGTGAAATTAGGGGGGTGCGCCTTATAGTCAGGTGCGCCCAATAGTCGCGAAAATACGGTAAGTTAATCCGCGCGGCCAAAAAATCCGCGGGTCCCGTCCGGATCCGCGCGGTAAATCATAAAATTTCCCGAGGAGTTCCCGGGCGGTAACCCGCAACCATGGCAACAGCTGTTATTATTGTAATTAATGCGGGCCGAAAATAACCCACGCCGGCTCGCTTGGTTATAGTGGTCGGATCGGACACCAGACAAATACGTCGGGCGTCGAGAAATTAAAAAGGCCGATGAATGAACATCTTACTTGAATCTCCAAAACATCTGTCTGAATAAAAGTGTAGGCCTATCCAAAGAAAGTCTGTTTTTTAATTGTGTGGATAGGCCTAGGCCTACTGATGACTGAATATCGGGAGAAACGAGAAACCAAGTCATGAAGTTGGCGTCAGGCCAGATTCATCATGGCTGTTCGCGGATACTTTGTAAACATTAAAATTAGGCCACAATCTTTGCTCAGTAAACATCGTTTTTTCACCAAAACTCACAAGTATTTTTACTCTCATCAACAGATGAATGCCTATCTTTTATAAACAGACCTTGATTCATGAAAAACGATCAAATTGACTGAGATTTGGATGGTTTTTATCGGGTTTCCCCTCGCCAGTAAGACTTCCATCCCATAATATGGCTTGTTGTATGAAATTTGCATACGGCATATTGATCAGTCAGCATGGTCAGTTGGCCTATTTTTCCCACCTTTCTGGTACTTTTGACAATGTGTTCATGAATGAAACGAAATTTTATCCAAGCAAATAAGACTTTGAATTTGTTTATTTACTACAGATGTCTCAAATTAGCTAAATCAGCATGTATCTGGCAGAGTTTACCAGCGCCACGCACGTGGCATATTCTAATTTGAGCTGTCAATCAAACTAGGCTGTGCTTCCGACCAGCTGACTTCAAAATGGTGTCACGCTGATTGTGCATGATAGTTGATGTTCATCGGCTTGTGAAAATTGATAAAATCTACACAGCTAGATGCAAGAAAGATTTGAAATTTAGGTGAATAAAAGTTTACTCTCTAAGCAATAATGTCCTTACACAGGAAGTTTGTCCCATGTCGATAAATGGGTAGATGAAGGACCTTTTGTCGCGAGTTGAAAACTTTTTTGCGCATCGGTGAAATGGCCGAAAACGAGGTCATCAATCCTTCGGTGTGAAATTCGCGACTACAGTACTGCCTGAAAGAAACCTCTCATGCGCCCTAGGATTTTCCTAGGGCGCCTGCGGGCGATCCTAGGGCGTTCCGCGGGCGTTTTTAAAAACGCCCGCAGTGCGCCCGAGAAGCGCCCGCGGAGCGGCCGAGGATCGCCCGCAGTGCGACCGTGAAACTCCCGAACGCATCCGAAATGCGCCCGGAGTCCAACAGACACGCGCCCGAAACAGCATGGTAATTAGCGGCGAACATCAAATGAACAGAATTCTTTCAGTGTTACCGACAGCGGTCGGTCCGTGACAGGCCGGCAGGGCTGCCAACCCGTACGGGATACGCGTAGGCCTATTTGATACGGGAATAACATCGTCGATACGGCAGTACGATTTGCAGTGCTCAGATACGGGATAAATTGCTTCCAAAATACGCTGCAAAAAACCTGCCAAAATACGATTCCAAATCCATGAAGCTGTGAATAATCAAAAATCTTTTCAATCATTTGGTTTTTATTCATTTTAACCACAATCCAATTCCCTATTGCATCCAGGCCCTACCCTGCGTTGTCCCGGGAGCGAAATTCATTCCGTCGGTAAAGTCACATAGGCCTATGTCTCACGAAAGGCTTCGAAAATTTCAAATAAAACAGGAATTTTCTCCTTCAAAGTATCCAATTCAAGAAGAAAAAATTAGCACGGCCGAAGTTACATCATGTAGACGACGCAGTATTATACTATAGTGGGACCACCATCCCTATTACACTGGATGGTGACCGAGAGTGATTGACAGGCGTTGCTGGGCAACTGCATGTATGATAATGATGATACTGGTGAATGCAGTGCCTGATGCATGCACACTGTTGGGACATGCGGGATGCTGCTGTGTTCATGATGCTGTGGTAGGTACGGGGACGATGAGTTTGAAACTGACTGCGATGTTTTTGACGAACATGTCGGGAAAGTTTTAGAATTCTGGGTAGGCCTACTGCTTGTTGGCAGCGCGTTGTTCATCGAAGACGGAAGCCGGCGGCGGCATTTAGGCCTACTTTGATGTCATGTTGATGTAATTAACGCCCGAAGTACGGCCGCAGCGCGACCGAGGAGCGCCCGAGCTGCGACCGAGGAACGACCGCAATGCGTCCGCGGGACGCCCACAGTGCGCCCTCGGAAAGAAACGGGCGATCCTAGGGCGTTCCTAGGGCGGTTTTGCGGGCGTCCGAAGGCGCATGAGAGGTTTCTTTCAGGCAGTACTGTACCTGATCAATTACCACACGTAATTAAGCGTGCGTGGTACCTGTTGTGTTCCGGGACAAAAACATTATTGATTATCCGTGGTAATCTGCGGTAATTACCACCGGCCGGCCGATCACTCCCGAGACATGCCGTGCGGATTCCGCCGGTTCCCGCGGACAATTGGGCAAAATTCCCGTGGCCGGCCGACACCGCGGATTAACTTAGTTTTAACCATGACTGTAATAGCTCATCAAAAAAAATCTCAAAAATCAACATTTTTAGCTCACTCGTGAGCTTATATCGTCCTGCAGTGTCTGTCGTCGTCGTCGTTGTCCGTTAGCAGGGCACGTTTCGTAACCGCTGGAGCTATTGATCTGAAACTTGGTACATATATACCCCTAGGTCAGAATTGGCTTGGCCTCCAGGTGGCCAAAACCAAAAACACAAAAAGTGCAATAACTCCTGAACTAATGACTGGATCGTCTCCAAATTTTTATCATCGGTGTATCTAATTAGGATACATAACATATATAGCGGATTTTTGATTTGACCTACTTTTCAAGGTCACAGAGGTCAAAGTTCGACAAAAGTGATGAACCTGCCACAGGTCTTCATTATTTCACCGAGCGTCTTCATATCTTGCATAAACATGTATTAGATTGGGGTACCTTTAAAACTACCGAGTTTCGGTCCGATCGGACATCCAATATGGCCACCAGGTGGCGTAACCTGAAAATCGACCAAGTGCTATAACTCAGGAACGGCTTGACCCAGAGTGCTCAAACTTGATATTTACCTCTCTCTAGGTGACCTTTACAAGCACGTCAAATTCCAGCCTGATTAAACTTCCAATATGGCCGCCAGGTGGCGTAACCCGAAAATCGTGAAATGTGTTATAACTCAGGAACGACTTGACCCAGAGCGCTCAAATGTGCTATGTGGCGCCCTCTAGATGAACTTTATGTGCATGTGAAGTTTTGGCCCGATCGGACATCCAATATGGTCGCCAGGTGGCATAACCCAACAATCATTGAAGTCCTGCAACTGACTTGACCCTGCTGACAATGTGCTGACATGTACCTCTCTCTGTCCTTACATTGTTATGTCCAAACGAGTGAGCACATGGTCCATGGACCATTTCATTATTTTGTAACTATTTTGTGATTTTTGTTGCAGCTTTGATACACTTCTTGAGAACATTCTAAGGATTTTGGGCTTTGTTTCATCAAATATGTCGAGTGGTTGCTAAGATATTTGAGAATATCAAAAGGGCATGTTCTTTTTCGGAACATTTTTCCCAACTAATTTTTCATTTAGTTGCAGTTGTTTGATTTTCATGATAACTTCAGGTACCGGTATAATATTTTATAATGTGAACTACATAATCATGAAAGAAAAATGTGACATTAGTTTCATTAATTAGGAAAACAAAGAGCATTTGCAAAA
>NMRB01005407.1:0-15303 GCA_002633025.1 Notospermus geniculatus
GGTTGTTTTTTTACTGAGATTTCCTGTGTGAAGTCTCTCGATAGTTTTGTTTGAAGTAAAATCTGAGCAGAAGTGTTGAGTATTTTTGTACTCAATACATACTCTGTCATCATTTTTCATTGATGTGAGTTTGTCAAGAGTCACTGTTGTAGGAGTGAATACAAGTGGCGGCTTTGGTTTGAATGTCAGAGGCTGCTGTTGAACGGTAAGGTCTGAGGAGTAGTTGAGTCTAATATTGTTGTCTCGACCATTTTTGAGGCTTGGAATATGAGTCACTTTATGCAACTTTACAGGACTTCTGGAAAAATAAAAAATGAGAATAAGATTAATGATATCATTGGTGCATGTTTAGAGAAGGGTAAAGAAATAATTGTGTTTGTTTAAGATGGTGAGTTATTTTACAGTTTAAAAGTATTTTTGGTGTGTTCAGGTGTAGGACAAGTGTAGCATGTTGTCTTTTCAAGGTGGGCCTATTTTTGAGATGGTTGCTTATATAGCATGCTTACTTACGTTTTTTGTTCTGCCAATTTGAAGGTCTTATGCAGCTGGGGTTTGAAACACACCATATCAACGTATTGGGTTTTCCCTGTCTGAATGGTGGCATTAAAGAATTCATAGTTTTTCTGTGTTGTTCTCTTCTTTGGAGTTGTGTTGAAAATGTAGCCCAGTTGATCAAATGTCTCTTCTGCTTTGCGTTTCTGATCTTTTTCTGCCATGATGAAAATATCTGAAAGCAATGATTGAGAATTCATTTAGATTTATAAATAACTTGATAAATATAGGGGTCCCAGGTTCTCAGATTTGAAAAATCCAGGGGAGCTTTTAGTAACTGCTCAACCATATGCTAGGAGTGCTCTTTCACTGTCCATAATGACACCCACAAGACAATGATGGAGCTCAGTTCGGGAAAGTTCCAAATTTGGAAACGTTTCTGACTTCGGCAACGTTTCTTTTTTTGGAAGCGATTTTTGATTCCAAAATTAGGAATGTTTGTGAATTTGGAAGCCCAGAGATTCGGGCACATCCAAGCCTTTTTGTCATGATAATTGATGATTTTTGATGATTGCAGCCAACTTATGCCGGCAATTCAGATTTCATGCTGTGAAATATAAGGTTACAGGTGCTGCCACCCTGATTAGGCCTAATGTGCAAATAGGCCCTCACTGATTCCAATATTGGAAGCGAAAACTGCTTCCGAAAAAGGAAACGTTGCCAATATTGGAATCCCTGGGCTTCGAAAATCAGAAACGTTTCCAAATTTGGAACTTTCCCGAACTGAGCTTTGTTTGCAAAATGTGTCCTTTATGGCTTCAACATGCCCTTAATTTGGTGGCGTGCTCGAGCATGACAGAACTTTGTGTGCTATCTATTTTGGAAAGGATAGAGGAGAGTCTGAAGCGTGTGAAAACTGAAAAATGGGGATGGCAGGCCTCTAGCATGTCTAGGCCTATCTGTTCCAATGTATTTTCTGGTGTATCAAATCATTGCAGACTCAAGGATATCAGCCTTGTCTACATGTTGATGGACTGAAGTAGGCCTAGGCCCTATGGCTGCTGCACTAGGGTGGTCTTTAGGCCTAGGCTATCATGTTTATTCTATTCATCTGTTTGAGACAACTTGTGATGAGGTGAGGGCTCCGCCTAGGCCTACCTATAGGGCCTAGGCCTAGTTCATGTAGGCCTAGGCCTAGGCCTAGTTAGGGCTAAAGTTTAGAATCTCCAATCGGAAGTGATGTTGCTCCAAGGCACACAATCATCATGGAATAGAAATCCTATTGTCAATGTCATGATTGTAGGCGTAGGCTACAATGCGGCTCGGTCAATCCATACTCAGGGACATGACGCATAGGCCTAGGCTAAGCAAGGGTTGTCATGTTGTTAGTGTTTGTCAGTGAATAGGCCTAGGCCTAGGCCTATTGATGATGATACCCCCGGCCAAAGTAGGCCTACTAGCCTAGTAGGCTAGGCCTACGGTACATGGCCTAGGCCTAACCGGTCCTAACATAGGCCTAGGCCTATAAACATATTTTTATGTTACTTGGGCCGGGGTATCATCAATAGCCTATTCACTGACAACATGACAACCCTTAGGCATGTTAGGCTACGCGTCATGTCTCCATGGCATGCGATGCATGGTCCCCCCCTGCCTGCCCTGCCTGTGCGTCAATCGTTCGATGACCTTTTTTGGGCACTGATCATGCTGATCGGGATTCTAAATTCGTTTGCCACTGCTTTCCAGGAGGAGACAAAACAAAGAGACCCAGTCCCAGAAGAGAGTGAGAACTGCTGCAACAACAGACAGACAGAGAACAAACAGAGAAGTGTCAGAATTGAAATAACTTCATGAACTTATGACATGTAGGCCTATGACAGTCATGACAGTAGGACGTACCGGTAGCATGCTTACTGAACATGCTGAATATGCTGAAAGTGGTGGGTGGTAAACGAACGAAGGAGTAGTAAAAGTTGTCTTCTCATTGGTTGAAATACCAAAAGCGTGCTTGGATACGCCAATCAGCGCTAGTGATACATCAGAGTCATACACGGGATAGAGAAATTCACCAGATATCACAGCGCGACCAATGAAGCACATGGGGCGCCCTATGGAGTGCCATTTCAACCAAAAATGGAGTGCCATTTCAACCAAAAATGGAGCGCGATTTTGTCCATTGGCCTATTTATGGGGTAGGTGTAAAATGCTGATTACCTGCTGATTCCGTGCTGATCTTGCTGATTATTCTGCTGAACTTTTTCATTTGGTGTGCATTTCTTTATTTTTCGATGTATTTGAATGAAATTTGGTTATATTAGGCCTACAGGATAATTATGGATGGAGGGCAACTGACATGACTGATGGCGCCCCTGTTCGAAAATTCGGGGGCGTGATGGGGCGCAGGCGCGATCGTGCCCCTTAAACGTGAGAGCCTGGTGTGATGTCATCAAATCGGCAGTATCACGAATGATATTCACTGAGCATGCCCAAGTACTGAGGGGGAACTTCAGACACCTGTTTTTTATTTTTGCATATTATGCCTCCTGGTGGAAAATATTTCAACAACTGACCCCAACAGAAGATGAGGCAAAAAATAAGCAAGACAATACCTTTTGTGTGAATTACAGTTTAATTTATTTTCTCTGGACTGAGTAATTGGGACTTTTCATTTTGAAATGCCCCCTGCAGAGCAGAATGTAGGTCAAATCGAATTTTTTCCGGTTCTGTTTCGAGTTTTCGCTTAGGCCTACCACTCCCACCAACTTTCATGACTCTGGCCCTTTGGTTGCTAAATGTGCCAGGTTCACGGAGTAGAGACAGATACTGTCACACACACAGACGGACGCCACTCAGTCATGGTATAGGCCTACATACATATGAGGTCAGCTGAGCTAAAAATCAAATATGATCTGCTGTGGCCAAACCAGATGCATGTTGCTCCTACCTTGGCAAGTTGGCGTTTTCAATATTGATATTGTCTACTTGTTATGAAATCTGAAAGAATGTATTCGTTCAGTTTCTCATGGTGTTATGAGAGGTCACTGAGGGTTACTTTCGGAGCAACATGCATTGATTTCACTGGAATGGGTCATAAATGGTACACATTTTATCTCACAAATGTCGACAAATTAAGTACTCTGTGTATATTTGCAGTGTGTCAAGGAATAAAAAGTGGGATAGGGACATTGTAGTACTGGTACTTAATTTGTAGAAATTGGTGAGATAATACTGTACGTATGTAGGCCTACAATCATATGTTTTGTTAGCCTATTTGTGGGAATGTCAACTTCGAATCGTTGGATTCTGTTTAAAAGTTTGGCAGGAATGTTCTTTTGTTGGTTTCCAAAGGAGTCCTTTGTTGAGATGACAGTCGACGGTATCTCCATAACTGCATGTTGGTTCGTATTGTGTCAATATTCAGATTTTGAAGAAGTAGATCACTGCCTGGGTGTTTTTTTTTAGATTAATTGTAGCCCTCAGTCCATGTACTAGTGCAACCTGAAATGGTGAAAAGTACTTTTATAGTTGATTGTTGCTTTGTGGTAGGATGGAAAAGTTTGTTAAATTAGATAAAGTTAATTGTGGTGGTAGATGAGTGCGAATATTATGTGAGAACATACCTTTTAGATGTGAAGATTACATGAATATCCTTCTGCGTTGATGTTGTTTGTTGCATTCCCATGGCGAATGTTCTGCACAGGAAGGGATTTGCAATGGTTGATGGATGTTGATGCTTTAACGAAATGAAACTGTACTTGGAGGCATGAGCTTCTGGAAATGATGCAGAAGATGTCTGAAATGAGAATCAGAATTACAATCTACCATGTGGAGAAAGAAATATATGTAGACAGCATTTGTTGGAAATGGAATCAATACATGTATTAGTACTACACTGAAGAGTGTGGCGATTATGAGGAAAGTCGAGTTGTCTTTTTCAATAATGATGCGATGTGGTGCTCACACTGGATTGATGTGTGGTCGTGATGCCTGTTAAGTTTATCAGTTGCAGGTCAATGGGACTGGTGGATGATGATGATAATTTCATGGTAGAACAGTGATCTCTTCGTTTTTGAATTGATGATGTGAATATTGTCACTTATAATCCATGCTGGAGAATATTCGTTATAATCCTTCACTGAATGATTGTTCCTCCGAATTTGATATAGTCCACTGCTGAATTCACAGATTGTAATGTAAGAGTCACTGAGAGTCAATGATTCAATGTCAACAATGCACACATCACAACTCTATGTTTAGGATCCAGTGGTTTAAATTGAATATCTCCTCCCTCATACCCAATGCAGCTCCAGCAATATTTAAGTTTAGCTGCAGGCGGAGAAGATTTGGTGCTGGATTAAAAATGCATTTCAATAGGAATATTTTATGTCTTACATTGTCAACTGGATTTTGTTGTGAAGCCTATTGGTAGCAAGTGAGGAGAGACAGACCTGTGGGCTATTTGGGTTCATGCAGAAATGACACAATACTTTATACTGGACTGAATTATTGCTGACAATGTCATTTATTTTAAACTTTAATTAAATAGGAAATCACTGTTGAAGTGATAAAGTACCGGTATGTTCCAGTACATGTACGTCATGGTTATATTGGTAATAAGTATGTCAAATTTGAGAAAGCAATTACATGTACATGTACACATGTTACATGTAAGTCTATACTGGCGCTGGTAGTTTGTAATTGAAGGAAATGTGGATTCTACTACCTTTGTTTTCAAACAAAGGTGAGACACCAAGTTGTGCAAGGAGGATGAAGTATGGATTACGTAAGTATGGTATGTATCATTTCAACATTCCCCCCTCCCCCCCCCCATCCCCTTACGTAATGTTTTTTCTCCTTTGTCTGCTCTCCTGCTACTTGCTATAATCGTGAAAATTGTGTAATATGAGCTTTGTACAAGAAGACGATAACAGAAGTCATGACATGGTTTTAATGAAGTGGATGATTAATTAACAATATTTTATGATCTGACCATGAACTCTCAATTGTTGATGTCTGAATGTTGGGATTATTTGAAAAGATCATGTCAATTAAAGAATTGTAGTCAGTGGTAAGTTCATGAAGCAGTTGTTTACACTTGAAGATGTCACATACTTTTTGTAATTGTACATGATTTTGCCCCGCCCAGATGTTGAAATTGAAGTCACCAACAATAAGAAGAGGTTTATCTAAGTTGATTTCTGCAGCGATATCTGTTAGTTTGGCAAAAAGTGCAGAAAAAGTACATGAAGGTGATTTATAGATGGAGATAATTTGAAGTTCCAGTATAGGGTGTGATATCATAATTGCTGATGTTTTAAAGTTGTCAGTGGAAACATGTTGCAGTGTGCAATATTGACAGAATTCATTTGAAATGTATATTGCTAATCCATGTGGCGGTCGTCTCCCTGATGTAGTTTTTTGATCATTTCTGAAGAGATGAAAATTTGGAATGTGGAAAGACTCGTCTGAATCAGGTGAATAAAGTCGTGACTCTGCTAATATTATAATGTCTCCAGCCATCAGATGATGGTCAGCAACAATATCTTGTAGATGAAGATTTAATGACCTTGTATTGTGGAACATTACATTCAGAGAATCCTTTTGCATTGATTGAAGAGATGATGGTATGGTGTAATTAAATATTAATTGGCAGTTGTTTCTCAGTCGGTTCATTTCCTGAGTAACGAGTGGATCAGTGCTGATTTTATCTTCTTGCAAATTTAATATGAAGAGTCCATTGATACTTGTAACTCTACTCAAGGCAACATAATGTACATGGTTTATTTTTCTTCTGGAAGTCATGTCAACAACAACTTGTGATAAGGAATAACCTTGAGCTTTCCATATTGTTTTAGCGGCTCCAACAGTTAATGGGAACTGACTTCTTGTGACTGGAGTGTAACTTTTTCCACGATAGAAGGTGCGCTTTACAGCAAAAATAGGAGTCCATTGTTTTGGAATATCAGCGGAGAAAAATGATTTATATGTTGATCTTGTGGCTTTGCCAACTTCTGGTTCATGAAATTGTACCCAAAGAATTGCAGGTTTTGCAAAATTATCCATGTATTGGATTTTTTTCATTTGGCACATGGTACCATTTGTTAATCCATCAGTAATGTTGATATTACATGTGATCATATAAGGCAGGTCAATTGCTACAGGGAGTTTGTTGACTAGACCAGCAGTAGCTGAAGGATCATCTGGGATTTTGTCAAGAATCACTTGTTTGACTTCATCACTGAAATCTGCTAAAACTGTATCTACTGCATTTACAATTGTCTTTTCAGTGAATGTGTGATCAAATACTGACTGGTTATGTTCTGCAACAAATGCTTTTGTACAGTAGAGATGTAGTGCATTTTGTGGGTAATTAGGATCATCTTTAGAGATTACCCTGGATTTTAGAGTTTCAATATCTGCCTCAGTATGATTGCTATCACGTAATCGGTTAAGGAGTAACGCAAAATCCATGTCATCTTTTTGGCGCATTATTTCTGTTAATTCAAACATTTGAAAATGCTTTGATTCTTGTTCATGATTAGAACTTGGTGCCAATTCATTGTTATCAGTATTATGAATTTGTTCACCAGTCCATAAATTTGTTGCTAAGTTTGTATAATCAACAGTGTCTGATTTGAGTGGATCTGAGAAAATCCATTTATCCATAACTGGTTGAAGTTGGTAGAGATCTCCAAAAGCAATCACATGAATTCCACCAAATGGTTCTTTGTTACTTTTTAATTCTTGAAGTCTGAGTGACAGAAATTGGAACATTTTTCGACCAACCATACTAATTTCATCAATTATGAGAACTGATAAATTTCTATAGTACTGAATGTATTTTTCGCTAAGGTTTTGTGGCAACTTGGTGTATTTCAAGCTTTGGTTTGGCAAGATATGAAATGCAGTATGTAGGGTTGTACCATTGATGTTGAATGCAGCAGTACCAGTTGGAGCAGTTAGAAGTATCCAACAATCTTCAGGATTATCTCCAGCATTTGTTGATAATATACGAAGGAGACCTTGATGAATAGCTTTTATAGTAACACTTTTGCCAACACCAGCACCACCAGTCACAAACAAGTGTAACTTTTCATTTGAAGTTTTAATGTGTTTTATGACATGTTTGAAAATAGCACGTTGTTTTTCATTTAAATTTCTGATTAGTTGGTGATATTCATCATCTGGGATTCTGCCAGGTAATTTGTCAAAGTGGGTTGATTCAGTACGAGGAGGAAGACCAATATCTACACCAATGTCATATGATTGCATGTGCTCACTATTGGCAGGGTTAAAGAATGCGTGTTCACCAGAATCATGAATGACTTCTTCAGCATCAGTATCATCTATGTGTCTGGCATTTGGTGCAACATCACCATAAGATTCAGACTCTGCTCTTCTTGCGGCTTCATCAATAATATCAGCCATATGTTCATATTGTTTTCTTTTGGCATCAACAATGGACTTCTTTGACATATAATGTGCATAATGTGAGCTGTGACCATCAAGCAAATCAGTATTTTCATTTCTCCATGGTAAGAATAGAAGTAGTCTTTCTCTTGAACAGTTTTCAGGGTCAATCTGTTCGTTGTATCTGACATATCTTAGTACTCTTGGGTTTGGTGTCAGTTTATATTTCACACCAGAATCAGTGGTAAAGTCTACTAGGAGTGGATCAGCTTCAGTATCATTGATTGTTTCATTTGCAGGTGTATTGTCATGAGAGTCTTCATCAATATCATCTAAGTTATCTTCAAATGGATCATCATTATTAGGTTTTGGGTATGTGATATTGATTTTTGAAGCATAATCTGCTAAACACCAATTCTCTAGTTGTTTGGGACGGTTGCTGTATCTTGTAATGATATTTCCTGTTTTAATATCAGTTGATTCTGGAGGAAGTTTTTGTAATTCTGCAGTACTTTTTATAAGAAATATTCTATCTTCAGGTGGAGATGTTGGGAGAAATATGACTTCTCTGGTACCTTTGGAAAGAGGCAACTGAAGAACCAAATAGGCAGCTTCTTGAGCAGAGATTTCACATGCATTTAGGAATTTGTTTCCTATTTGCCGAACTTGTTGACGTAGATCCAGATTGCCATTCTTTGCTTCCTTACATGCATTGCGTAATAAATTACTCATGCCTCGAGCTGATTTGCTTACGTATGAGACAATATAAGTTGCACAGGCAAATGCATCCAATACAAACTGGATATCATGATTTGCTTTCCAAGCATTTACTAATGACTTCATATAAGCATTAACTCTGATTTCTGAAGGTTTGCGTTTGAGAAATATTTTTGGAGCATTAAGGGATGATCTGAGAGCCAAGTAGTAATCTTCCAGAGATAATTCTAATTCAGTAAGAAATTCATCAAATGAAATATCTGAACCATCACCCATTGCATCTAACTTCATGCAGATTTTCTTATAGTTTGCTTTGTGGAGTTCAATGTCCTCTGGTTCTATTTCAAATGGGTGCAATATTTTTGTTTCAGGCATTGGAGGTAGAGGGAAGTTAAAACGACATATTGGTTTTCCATTTTTACGACATGTGTGGCTGTGTTTATGCATCTGAAGCTCAATGAAAGTTGTATCAGAATCATCAGGTAGTGCACATGACACGTATTCATCTATGAATTTGATTATGTCTTCATCTGAATCTTTATCAAATTGTGGAGCACCATCAATCCAAACAAGCATATGAATATGTGGACTTCCCCTTTGCTGAAATTCTACACGGTAGAAAAAATCACAAACTTTGCCAATAGGGTTGTGCGGACTCAGTAATACATTGTGGATGAACGTATGGATGCGGTGATCAAAAAATCTCACACAAGTGACTGGATCAGATTTAATCAAGTTGGTCTTTTTCGTCCAGCTGAACTCCTGAATTTCTTCATCAGAATAATTGGTATTATCTAGCAATTTTCCAAGAGTGCGAAGTAGGTCAGTCCATCTTGTTTCAGCAGCAGATAGTGATATAAACCATGTAGGTAAACCTAATTGTCTTATCATTGCAAATAGGTGCTTTTTTCTGGCCTCAAAATAAGGTGGACTCCCTCTTATTGTTCGGAAAATTCGATAACCCTCATCTAATTTTGTAATTTCATTCACAACAGTTGGGTTAAGTAAATCACCAGCACTGTAAGTTTTTCCTTGTGTTTTACATCTACGCATAGCAAGTTGGACTTTGTCAGATATTTGTTTGATTTGGAGTTTTTTCATTTTGTAGAAAAGATTTGGCACTGAGGTAGCTACTCGCCTGTCTACAGATCGAAGTTCCCATTTAGCAATATCACTGTAGTGAACTGGTAGTTTTCGTTCTTTATTGTCCATTCGTCTTTGTCCAATAAATATTGTTGGAAAAGCCAGATACTCAGAATCTTTATCTTGGAAAAGACCAAGTGGTCTTTGATTTTCACCAGGTGCAAATGAGTATGCTTCAGAGTTGAATATTTCAGGTTCATCTAATAATGTATCAAGATTGCCTGATGTTTCATCCTCAGTTACTTCATCAAAATGATCATCAGATTCGTCATTGTTAGTTGCATTGTCATTATTTGTGCCATTCATTCTGTTTCTCATTTCTTTTGTAAATTCTTCCATGAGACGATCAATATCAACTTCTTGATCATTAGGTTCATTGCTCTCTTCAGGTTCATTATTGTCACTTTCCTCTTCAATTTCAGGTGGGAAACTCTGTTGCCAATTATTGTTCACTGTAATATTAGCATCTTGATAGAGTTTACTATGATTTATTAAGTAATGAAGTGCACTAATGATAGCAACTGGCCTAACATTTTCAGTTACAACGGCATGAGTGTACGACAATTTTCTTTTCAGTTTTATTGGAATTGTAGCAGTCTCATCAACAGTTCTTGGCAGTGAATTAACAGTAGTTTGCACATCTGTGGGTACATTTACTACAGCCCCTTTCATTGATAACTGTGATCCTCTTGGTAACTGTCGAATCTGCATGAATGGTATTCTCAAGGCAATTAATCTTTCTTCCAGCTGATACAAGTCTAACTCGGGTGGTTTGGTTGGAAACTTCATACCATTAATAACAGCTAGTTTTGGAACTTGACCAGATTTCAGTGAAAACATGCATGTGTTACAGAGCCATTGTTTACCATCTACAGAAGTTTTTCCAGTTAATATATTTTGAATGAAGTCAGAATTGAAATTACTTGGCCATGATTCTGAAGATTTGACTGAATGCTTAAACCATGTTTGGTGACAACATGTACATACATAAATGGGACCTTGGCTGGTTAATTTGAGAAATATGTGAACATTGGCGTCTAATGTAGAACCATATTTGCTCTTTTTATACGATGACAATTCACTGCCATTTTCTGTGGTTATGCTACTTGTATGTATTGAATTTGAACATGATGAATTGTGAGATTTTGTTTGCAGACGCCTAATCCGCTTTTGTAAATTTTCAATTTGTACATATAACTTATCTTCACGCTGTCGCTTTTTGGCCTGAAGTGAGTTATTTTTTTCAATAGGAGCTTTTTCAGGATCAAGTCTTCTTTTTTGTCGAGCTACCTTCTTAAGTTGGTTTTCTTTACAACGTTTACTGATATCTTCTCTAGCCTTTTGTTTTGATAATTTGGTTGTCTGTCTAATTTTGCTTTGTTTACTTGCATCCTGTCTTGCCGTTCGTTTCGAAATTTTTTCAGATTCTTGGATTTTATTTCGTTTACATGGATCTTGTCGTGCTTTCTCTTTTGATAGTTTGGTAATATGGTCAATTTGTTCTCGCCTATTCTCATCGTGTCTGGCTTTTTGTTTTGACAGTTTTTCACATTCTTGGATTTTATTTCGTTTACACGGATCTTGTCGTGCTTTCTGTTTTGATAGTTTGGTAATATGGTCAATTTGTTCTCGCCTATTCTCATCCTGTCTTGCCTTTCGTTTCGAAAGTTTTTCACATTCTTGGATTTTATTTCGTTTACATGGATCTTGCCTTGCTTTTCGTTTGGCGTTGCGTTGCTGTTTTTGCTCTTGTTTGCGGAAATATTCCATTTCTCTTTTTGATTGTTTATAAAGTCTGTAATATTCAGCTTTTTTTTCTTTTTTTGACTGATCAATCAGGTACTTGTCGAGCAGTGTATAAGACTGTGTGATACCTGAGGCATTTTTTTCAATGCTTGTTGCACTATTTGTGCTCTGTTGTTTGTAAACATTTTGTGAGCAAGCAGTCTCCAACTGAATATTAGATGGGACGTTTTGCCTTCTGAGACCAAGTCTCAATGCATCACTTGTTACTGTCTGTACTTTGAAAAATGTGAGTTCAAATATGACCTGACTTAGATTTGTGGCATGATGGCGTATATAAAAATCTAACTCTGTCACACTTGAAAATGACATCAAAATTGAAAATCCATCTGGTACAGGGTTACCAAGTCTGTCTCTACTGTGTGAATCAAACACATAATATCTTTCATCAACATGTATCACAGCAAAAGCCTGAGATCCCATTATCACAATCGCTCCATATTGGGTTGTCAATTTCTTCATAAATTCTTCCATTGATAAAGCAGGTGAATTTTCAGTGAAGAATAAGCAGACATTATGCGATGGTCCTACACGTTTCAATTTGAAATTTTCATTGAAACATGAATGGTAAGAAGGTAACTGATCAACAGCTAGATAGCTTAATGTAGGTAGTTTTGATTTCATTTCCAAGTACCATGAGTCACCTTCATTCAAAATATCATCAAGATCTTCTGATTGCCAATGTGCTGGTGAAACAATGACTGAATACAGTAAAGCAGCTGCAGCATTTGCCACACACTGTTTGCCAATGGATGCTTCAGAGTATTTGTCATCACCTTGGTGAAATGAACCTTGGGTTACTTTTGGGATTGGATGATGGAATTGATCAACAGGGCCAGGGTTAGTCTCAATATCATTGCATTGTTTCAGAATATTACTTTTGAACGAAACATACATGTAGGCCATAGAAAGAATAAATACTACTGCAGGTACAAGAAACCATTTGACATGAAGATTCAAATAATGCTGTTCTACAACCTTTGCATTTTTCAGATTTTCACAATCACAATGATCAAGTGACACATCATCTGTTTGGGATTTCGGGTTTCTAAGTTTCATCTTGTTTTCGTAGTTCCTCATTAATCGTGCAAACCATTTCTCAGAAATTGTTCTTTGTTCTGCTTGATGTTGCTGATGATGTACATTTCTTAAGTGTTCATATTTATGGCACATATTTCTAGTTTTATGAACAACAGTCAGCAGGAACCATACAGATGCCAAATACCACATAGATCTCTCATCTATTTCATCATCATCTCCAGTCACATGAAATACCGGCAACAAGTGATTATCATGTGTGTAATGAGGGAAAGTATGAATGCATCCACATTCAGCAGGATGAGCAGGCTGACTGTTTCTCTGTGCTTTCAATATGTAATGGCCAATTGCAGACCGATACTGTACAAGATCATTACCCATGATACAAGTTCACTGATAGTGTTGTACAACTATAGATTTCAAGTCCAGTAAGACTATTTTCAATGTTTCTTCAACAGTAATTGAATTTCTGATTTTCAAATTTGTCTGATCAATTTGTGATTTTTCAATTGCGATTTTTGAATTGTGATTTTTCAATTGCGATTTTCAATTGCGATTTTCAATTGTGATTTTCAATTGTGATTTTCAATTGTGATGTTTCAATTGTGAAGTTTCAATTTGTAGTTTTCAATTTGGAACTGTCAGTGTTATACGCCTCACAGTTTGAAAGCAGCAAGTGCTTGACGCTTCTCTCGTGCTTTTGAAAGCAGCGAGTGCTTGATGCTTCTCTCGTGCTTTTGAAAGCAGTGAGTGCTTTACGCTTCTCTCGTGCTTTAAGTTGAGCCAAATGTGAGTGTAATACACAACACACTTGGAAGCAGCAAGTGTTATTACGCCTTGCGCTTTACTGGACTTAAAATCTTCACTGCACACCCAATGGTATTGACAACAGCTCTGTGAGACCTGGAAATAAACAGAACATAATAAAGTTACAATGTAATAACCTACATGTACATGTACATGTGCACATGAAACATAACCTGTCAATAGTATCATACATCCAGCCTGCAATACACAGATATATGGGCTCTGGACATGCCTGTAACAGAATGGCAGAGGGAGACGCATATCAGTGTTATTGAACTAGCAATTGGGTCAAGTCATTCCCGTACCCGAGTTACAGGACTAAAGATTTTTTGGTATAAATGCCACCTGGCATCTGTATTGGAAGTCATAATCATATCAGGCCGAAATTTGATGCACACATGAAGGCCACCTAAAGGGAGGTACATATCAAGTTTCAGCACTGTCGGTAAAGCTGTTCCCGAGTTTCTGCACTTTAAGATTATTTTCAGGTTACGCCACCTGGGGGCCATACTCAATATTCCATCGGGCTCAAACTCAGTTTTTTATACTTCTCTATGTTTATGCAAGATATGAAGTTGCTCGGAGAAATAATGACATCGTATGGCAGGTTTGTTACTTTTGTCAAACTTTGACCCTGTGAGTGTGACCTTGGAAAGTTGATAACATCAAATACCTGTTTATCCCAGAGATACAGAGCCGGCTCAAGTATGGTATAGCGGGCCAAGTCGTGGGAAGTGCACTGAGCGTGTACATGTGTGTACACAGAATAAGCGGCAATGTATGGAGATGTGTTACTTCCCATGGCTTGGCCCGCTATACCATACTTGACCCACTTAGGCCTACCCTCTCCCTGTGCATGCTGTGAATTTGAACAAAAATGGGTGACTTGGGTTGGACAGGTATCCATTCCATATAGGCCTAGGCCCCTATGGACATTTACATTATTCAGCCTAAGGAAGGGGGCAAGGCCTAGTAGCTAAAGAGGTAGGCTTATTGGCAAAGGGAAGATAAAATTCCCGTTTTTATTTCCACCCACCAACCAGCCAGTAGGCTAACACACCAACCAAGCGAGGCTAGGCCGACCTAAACCTCAGCACTGACGCACTCATCTGCTCATGTCATGCACTTTCGCATTAGGTAGAGGCCTAGCCTAGCCTGACGCCCCCACGCCATTGTCTTGAACATCATGAACATCGTCACATGGCCAGACATGCCACATCGGGCATGTACAGTGCTGTACCGGCGCCGCGGTATGATCATGGTAGGCCTATATGCTGATGGTGGGTGGCCATGCATGCATGGCACTGGCAGATGGCGCCATGGCAGCACACCGACCGACGACCAGCGAGAGTGTGTTTTAGTATTACTATGGCCTGCCTTTGTAGCGAAATCCCCTTCATCATCACCAGAACCAATACCGAAAGCTACATCAACGGGAAGTCTTGGCTCTCGGCCAAACATCAAGAAGTACGGACTGAAACCAGTTGAGTCGTGCTTGGTACAATTATAGGCATGAGTTAGTGATGAGAGATAGTCGGACCACTTGCTTTTCTTTGCCGCGGACAATGTACCTAACATCGACAATAGGGTTCGGTTAAAGCGTTCACATAAACCGTTTCCCATCGGATGATAGGGCGTAGTACGGGATTTTTCCATACCACCTATGAGACACAATTCCCTTATGACGGACGATTCAAAATTTCTTCCTTGGTCACTATGCAACCTGGCGGGAAAACCATAGTGAACGATGAAATTGTCATAGAGAACACGCGCAGTTGTTTTGGCTGTCTGATTTCTAGTTGCAACAGCAATTGAATATTTTGTAAAATGATCAGTGATGACGAGAATATTCTCGCAGCCCCGAGAAGGCTCAACAGTAAGGAAATCCATGCA
>NMRB01005409.1:0-21769 GCA_002633025.1 Notospermus geniculatus
CTTTTTTACCAGTGCCTTATTTACCAGTGCCTTTTTTACCGTGCCTTTTTTACCGGTGCCTTTTTTACCAGTGCCTTTTTTACCTGGATTCATAATTATTACGGTACTATATACCCGGTACATGTAATGAAGTGGCAGCATCAAATATTTGTCAGCAGAGTCATTTGAATTCTAGAAGCTGGTACCTATCCGAATGTAGGCATCCTGCTGTATATGTAGCTTAGTCTAATCATATAGTCTGGCAACATCTTAGCACGACCCAATGGAATGCGGAAGTTAAGAAATTGATAGTTGGATTTTCTACTGACCTTTAATCACACGCGACTCTTGAATAACCGGTGCACAGCGCGAACAGTTGGGGAACGACCACAAAATGATTGACAGGCATGATTAAAACTGCAAAGCACTGCCACATTACATGACTTCCGCATTCCAATGGGTCGCGCTAAGATGTTGCCGGACTATACCATGGGATACAAAAGAAATTGCAACTGACAGCACTGAGCCTAGTATTGTTGTATTTGATTTTTCCATCAGGACAGAAGCCAAAGCATTTTTGGCCGTGGCGAGAATGGAGTCGGCCCCGGGGGGTCACTCCCCATAAAGTGTGTTGCACATCAGTGTACTCCACTTTTTTCATAAGCCCCTTTCAGCTGGTAACAGCAATTTTGAATCCCCACCCCTTTTGGCTGGGTACTTTTCAATCCCCACCCCCTAAAGCTGGGTAGGCCTACTCTGCAATCCCCACCCCTAATGGCTGGGTAATTTGAAAGACGTTTCAAAGGGCTTTTTGCAGGACACATGGACCACACTAGGCGGGGAAGGGCTTAAAGGGACTCTAGAGGGAACTCACGGATACCACGGATATTCGTCAGTTCAATATCTCAATCATAGGTGGCAGGTCGCAATAATAGTTTATCAATTTGTCGATAGATGGCGCGAGTATGAAAGTATCAGTACGCATGCGCAGGTACAAGGCAGAAACGCGGGAAATTCTATAAATAGCTCTGGGGAACACATGATCACGTCAGACATGGAATTCCGANATAGATGGCGCGAGTATGAAAGTATCAGTACGCATGCGCAGGTACAAGGCAGAAACGCGGGAAATTCTATAAATAGCTCTGGGGAACACATGATCACGTCAGACATGGAATTCCGAGCGTTAAAAATAGACACAAGTTAATGAGGGGCTCAGAAAAGGTCAATCCCAGCCAATCTCTTAACATTACATAATATCAATTTATTGGGAAGTGTGCTGGTGGTGGCGATTTAGCGATGTTTATAATAAGGAATTAACCTTGTCATTGCATGGTTGAATGGCAAGGTTGATGTAATTCGACCGTTGTGGTGTTTTTTATGTGTGTCTCAACAGGGTATTCACGTCTACCATGTATACTATTGTGTGATGTTGAATACACCACGAAATTTGCACGGTGTTCGGTCTGCATGGACTGGGCATGGTTCGGTGCAAACGATGCCGTTCTATGGTGTTGCTCAAATTCTCGCCAATGAACACCCCTCCGAAACCGATGTCCCAAATTCAGCCCTTCAAGAAAACAAAAAGTCCATGAAAAAACAAAGCTTTATCATCAAGTTTTCCCCAAGAACTCGGTAAATGAAGTGTACAGCGCAGTGCTTTCTGATTCGACGGGCGCTACACATCAAATGCACAAATCTGACCGAGTTTTTTATATTTCCAATTAGTCCATTTCTCCTCAAACCCCTGACTACATTCATGTATAATCTATTTGGCACTCAGGGGCCATATTCATAAAACGCTTCTAAGCCTAGTTGACAACTAAATTGGCCTGTAGTTGGCTACAATGCATAAAACATCATCCCCTACCACCTACAGAACCGATGACCTTTGCGTCCCCAAAGTAAACGCTCAGCCCATTGAAACTGACATATTGTGGTTTTTGTGGTTTGGCCGTCTCCCCACATTCTAGTTCACAACTATTTTTTTCTAGTTGGCAACTAGTTAGCAGGGTTCCTAGTGCCGTTTTATGAATAGAAAATTAGATGTCAACTAACAAGAGTTAGAAGCCAACTATCCCCTAGATACCAACTATTTTAGCAGCCTTTTATGAATATGGCCCACTCAGAATTTCATATTCGTTAGACTTTCCCTATGCTCGAAGCACTGAGAAAAGTCAACTTCAGATTTCCTTTGGCTCAAGTCCCACCCCAACTGTGCAAACCACTGCGTACATTAAACGTCTGAGCATTCTGAGGTACATGTAATAGGATAATTATTCTAAATCTTATTCTAAATCTAATTGCATAATAGTGGTTTGTTCCGCCAGACCGTGGAGCTTTTCCATGAGGTGTATCTATTTTTAACGCTCGGAATTCCATGGCTGACGTGACATTATCACGGGTTCCCCAGAGCTATTTATAGAATTTCCCGCGATTCTGCCCTGGACCTCTTGACCAGTGGCGCCGGCTGGTTGAAGGTAGATGGTACTCATAGTAGCCTAATAGCCGGTTCCCTCTAGAGTCCCTTTAAGGCGGGGGGCGAGTGTCTTTTTATGTATTCCTGTGGGCTTTCTGCAGGGTTATGGGTGAAATGGGGGCTTATTCGGCCCCCGCGGGACCCGCCGATGTGGCTCGGAAAACACCCCTTTACCCGCAATTTTTGGTACCGGTACGCTGATGTGACACACTTTATGGGGAGTGACCCCCCGGGGGAGTCGGCCATCTCATGCTCTTCATGTTCCTCACTTGGATGGGGTCTTTTACTCGCCCTTGCAAAGAAACAAGGTACAAGGCACCATGGCTTTAATGTGACAGACTGAAGAGCCAGGGGTGATTATTCCCAGGTGGCCTGAGATTAGAACCCGAGAACTACTGCTTGCTGAGCTGAGCTTTAGTCCCATCCCCTGAATCATGGTTAAAATAGGTCTAGGAATGAATCTTTGAGAATCACACGACAAAATAAGGTGTGAAAACTTGACATGATTGCTGATGAAGACATATTTTGCCATTACCGGTACATTGTTCTTTTGGCATTTTGCCAACACACGGCAAGTTGTAGGCCTACCCCTATCAGCTGCCAATACAACAGGGTTCCCCATGGACCCTGGAAAGTTTTCTTCACTTATGGAATTTCCATTAGTCACTCCTGAATTATCATGAAAATGCTGGTCACAATCAATGAATTGACTATTTTCCAATAGTCACTTAGCACATTTCATTCTTCAATGACGAGAGTGAAGAATGGCAGCGGGAACCCTGATACAATTTTCTCTGTTTGTTCAGCTATTGCGCAATTTAGAAAATGTCATAACAGTCTGTTATTTACGTTTTAAAGCACCACGGTATTGCCACTTTCTGTCGACAGCCGGCGCCACCGTACCCGTTCTCCAATACTGTAGTTAAGCCTTTTGCCCCAGTGTTGGAGAATGTATGATTACAGTCTCGGTCACCCAGCCGCTGGGGATCGAACAAGTTTGTGTAGCAGAACTGCGGAACGAAACGGCTGGCTGCACGAGACTAGTTGCATGCGGTAGTTTACCAAGTCGTTAATAGAGGTCTCCCGCTTAACGCGGGTACGTGTAACGCAGGATTGGGAAGCAATACTGTGGTCCTTTAAATGGGAAGCTGTATTTCATCATCAATCACTCACAGACATCTATCACCATGGCAACAAAAACGGCAATATTTATGCCAAATGCTTTGCATTGGCGTACCTCATGACATCTGGCAATCATAATTATCACTACTAATTGTCACCCAATGTACGTAACACATACCTTTTGTATGATGACATTCTTTTTGAATATTTTGATGGCATAGACATGACCTGTGGACTTCTCCCTGCCAAGCATGACTTTGCCGAATGTCCCTTTCCCGAGCACTTTCAATAGGTCAAAGTCATCTAAAGACTGAAATAAAGTTAGAGAAAGTTTGAGTTTATAGTCGGATATCAACAACGGAACTTTAACCCAGGTGTCATAGAATGTAATGCCCCCGATATCAGATGCCCGCTTCTTTTGTTCACGGGACATCTGGTAACAGAAGTTCTGTTTGTCAGTGCACGGCTGACCCGTATTCCGTCAGAATCTATTGTTGTGGGGCATCTCACATCGGGGGGCATGACATTCTATGACACCTGTCTATCCTGAAACCTTACACTTTCAGTAGAACTCAGATGAGCTGTTCATTTGGTGCTACAATACGAGCACTTCCAACCGGTACCCATTTATACACAACTGGGTGGAGAGAGGCCAGTGAGGCAAAGAGACTTGCCCAAAGTCTCACGCCAGAGTGGGATTCAAACCTGGGACCCTCTGACCGGGGACCCAAACCACTTCACTCCCTTATGAAGAACAATGACAGAAAAAATATCATCCATTGAAGTTTAGCACTTGCTGGGTCAGTTGTAAACTCCCTACGCAGTTGTGTACCACGCCCCCTTCGGTTTACCCGCTCTCCACAACTGCTTAACTTCGTAAATTTCGCCGCGTTTGGTCAACAGATGGCGCTGAGAGAGTCGACCAATGAGAGCACCGAGCAACCCGTAACCAAGCTGGCCTGAGACACTTTTCATTGGCCGAGCGGTTCGTAGCCATGGTAGCACAAGGACATCCGTTGCCAACGGGCCAAAGAGTTCTGAAAGCAGCGTGCTGATAGGCTGTAAAACTCGCGCCAGGCCCCGACACCATTTGTTTGGCCAAACGCGGCAAATTTTACGAAGTTAAGCAGTGTTGTGGAGAGCGAGTAAACCGAAGGGAGCGCGTCTCACAACTGCGTAGGGAGTTTAGGTCAGTTGATGAATATTGAATTGGGAGCTGTGTCATAAATACAGCACCAGGCAATGTTTATTTTAGTCCTTTTATTATGGAATAGCTTCATTACGATTCCTCTCCTGCCTTTTCCGAAATACACGTGTATGCGGAAAAAATTGAATTTTCCCCCTTCATTTTTTTCATCCAGCTGTTATTGACAAATTTTTCCCATCGCAGTTAGAAAATGAAATGGTCCATGGACCATGTGCTCACCCGTTTGAACATAATAGTGTGATGACAGAGAGAGGTGCATGTCAGTTATGCTACTGTCACACCTGGCCGGACAGCGTTAACGGACGTCCGATGGATAGCAAAATTTTGAATCCGTTCATTTCCGTTCGCATTCGTTTCTTGCCCGTTTCTCGTTCGGGAAATGCATTCCTTGTCAGGCGAGGTCCGTTCCATCCGGCGGAAAGTTTTGTGCATGCACAAAACTTTCTGCCGGATGGAACGAACACCACCGGGAAAAAACGTCCGTTATTTGAACGGTTGTTGTGCGCTGTGCATTCGTTTTGTTCGGAACTCGTTCGTTGCTCGCCCTGTACTTGTCAGTTCGCATTCCTTGACGTCCGGTGGAGTTTGACTCGCGGCCGGACTACTACCGGACCTGCAACGGGTAAACCGGAGGTGTACCGTATGTTCAGCGGACTGATTACCTGATAAGGAACGCATGGAGACTGATGAATGACGGATGGGTAACGGAGTCCACAGGATAAAACTGATGACTTCAGGATAAGTACAGTATTACTACCGTACATGTAACGGGTCCCGAACAGACAGCAACGTACACCCTGGTGGACCTCTGTTTTCTTCCGTTCGTGAGGGCCTCCAGCGGCAACGGAGACGACTGTCACCACCGGCATTTTCTTTTGCTCCGTCAGACGTCCGTTAACGCTATCCGGCAAGGTGTGACAGTACCATTATCAGCAATCTGGGTCAAGTCATTCCCAAGTTGCAGGACTTCAATGATTTTGGGGTTATGCCAACTGGCGGCCATATTGGATGTCCGATCGGGCCAAAACTTCACAGGCACATAAAGGTCATCTAGAGGGAGCCACATAGCACATTTGAGCGCTCTGGGTCAAGTCATTCCTGAGTTATAGCACATTTGATGATTTTCGGGTTACGCCACCTGGCGGCCATATTGGAAGTTTAATCAGGTCGAAATTTGACGTGCTTGTAAAGGTCATCAAGAGGGAGGTATTGGTAAATATCAAGTTTGAGCACTCTGGGTCAAGCTGTTCCTCAGTTTTAGCACTTGGATGATTTTCAGGTTGCGCCACCTGGTGGCCATATTGGATGTCCGATCGGGCCGAAACTCGGTATTTTTGAAGGTACCCCTCTAATACACGTTTATGTAAGATATGAAGACTCTCGGTGAAATAATTAATAACTGTGGCAGGTTCGTTACTTTTTGTCAAACTTTGACATCTGTGACCATGAAAAGTAGGTCAAATCAAAAACCCGTTACATATGTTATGTATCCTAATTAGATACACCTATGGTAAAAATTTGGAGATGATCCAGTCATTAGTTCAGGAGTCATTGCACTTTTTGTGTTTTTGGTTTTGGCCACCTGGTGGCCAAGCCAAAAATCAAATCGGACCGAAACTTGGTGTCATGGGTCATCTGACCTAGGACTATGTATGTACCAAGTTTCAGATCAATAGCCCCAGCGGTTACGAAACGTGCCCTGCTAACAGAACACGACGACGACGGACGACGGACGCTTCACCATCGTAATAGCTCACCCTGGTGAGCTAAAAATTTGGAGATGATCCAGTCATTAGTTCAGGAGTTATTGCACTTTTTGTGTTTTTGGTTTTGGCCACCTGGAGGCCAAGCCAAGAATCGAATCGGACCGAAACTTGGTGTCATAGGTCATATGACCTAGGGGTATATGCACCAAGATTCAGATCAATAGCTCCAGCGGTTACGAAACGTGCCCTGCTAACGGACGACGACGACGGACGATGGACGCTGACTGACGACTAAAGCTCACGGGTGAGCTAAAGAGTGGAATGAGAGTGAGGAGTTGAAATAAATCTGGGTTGTGATAACCAGAAGATGATTCAAACTACATGTAGATCTTTTTCCTCCACCACTTACATTTTGGAGGTAAAAAAATCTGTAAGCAAAACAGATAAAACAAGTGTGACCTTATTAGCTTTTTATTTTGGGGTAACATTTTTATGACTTGCCAGAGGAAATGGGAGCACCTAGAGAAAACCTGGGGAGATTGAACTCGGATCCTCAGAGGTGACTGGTGTTGATGTTTTCACTGGACCCCTCTGACAGCCCACTCTCACTGGGTCAGTATTCAATGTTAAACTCACCACTTTTTTTGTCAACTTTGACTCTGAACTTCTCCTATCTTTGTCCACACCAGACTGTTGCTTCAACTTCTCGGCAACGCCCTCTATTGCAAGAATCCATTCTTGTCTGAAACGTTATTAAGGAAAGAGCCGGCAATGAAATGACCTTGTGTGAAAATAAAGGTCACACAGGAGGCAGCTGTCAGTGAGTTTAAGAACGCTAACGATAATTGCGTCAAAATGACGTCACCATCAGAAGAAATACAACAGATTCATTCGATGTGACATCACGTTAGCGTTAGCGAACAGAAATATTGGGCCATTGTGCCAATCTCTCTCTCACAGCCCCAGAAAGAAGACGTACTCCTGTTGACTGAGCTATGAAGGCCTGAACCCACTGAAGCACTTTGCAAGGCAGGAGCAGGAAAAGGCTGTGATTTCTGAGGCAATCAACATTAAGCTAGGAATCCACCATTTATTTTCAAGCTGATTTTGCGTTGCGACTTGCTTTGCAACTGGGTTGCATTGCAACTGGGCACTCAATCGCCATAGTGAACTTGCTAGATGTGATTTCCACCAATGGCGAAGATGTGGTCAATTTTAGTCGGCAATCAGTTGGTAATCGGTATCAGTTCCTTATGATCGTATTCAATCGTAGGTAGCAGGTTGAAGGTTGCAAAGCAAGTTGCATGCACAAAATCAGCAGTGGATTCCTAGCTTTAGGTTCGACTGATTTAGTAATCAAAGTGACTTTGTTATTGGTTATTGTCTGTGCAAACAACATGCCAGTAGGAAATCGCAGCATGAAAATATCTCAGTGGGTTCAAGCCTTGAAGTCATATTCTAACCTCTCCTCAGGTGTTTCTGTGCAAAACGTTCTTTCCACGAACGTTGTCATCTGTAGTATTCGTACCACGAACGTGTTTGGCCTTGGTTTCTCAAGTCGCATAAGCTGGCACCCTTTGAATGATAAAAAAGATCATATTCTTACTCTTGGGGTGGGGAGGATGAGGGGACAACTCGCCCCTAGGACAACTTGTCACTAGGAAAACTAGCCCCAAGGGCAACTCGCCCTTGGACAATTACCCCTAGGACAACTTGTCCATGGGACAACTGGCCCCTAGGACACTTAGCCCCAGGACAACTCACCCATATGTAGCAGTTGAAAAAGCCGAGAGTCCACTCTGGGTTTCGAACCCGGGACCTCCCGCTTCAAAGTCAAACGCTCTACCGACTGAGCTAAAGGGAATTTCCCGATAGCCCGGGCTTGTAGGAGCGCTGACACTGTTACACACTTCCCCTGCTTGGGAAGTTGTGTCCCCACAACTGCTTCAGGGTTCCATCCGCCAGGCATTTAATCAACTACAGACACTTGTCCAGCATCTGTAAATACCCTTAACCACGTCGGGCGCCAAATGTAGCAGTTGAAAAAGCCGAGAGTCCACTCTGGGTTTCGAACCCGGGACCTCCCGCTTCAAAGTCAAACGCTCTACCGACTGAGCTAAAGGGAATTTCCCGATAGCCCGGGCTTGTAGGAGCGCTGACACTGTTACACATAGGTAGGACAACTCGTCACTAGCAAAATTCGCCACCAGACAATTCGCCCCTGAACAACTCGCCCCTAGGATAACTCGCCCCCCTGGGACAACTTGCCCCAGCATTGCAAAATATGAAATGGCTTGCGCTTTTATCAAACAGGCCCCTGACCACTAAAATAAATAAAGTCAGCAATCATTTTTTTTAAATCATGACTAGACTTTGATCATAAAAGTAACATCATCTACACTTGGGAAATAATTTCAATTAATGAAATGGTCCATGGACCATGTGCTCACCTGCAGGTGAATATCCCAGAACAGATGACAACTGTGTGTTCAAGTGTAGGCCTATTTTTGGAGGAGCGGCGTGGTCTAGTGGTTAGCGAGACGGACTCCTGATCAGAGGGTCCCGGATTCGATTCCCAGTCCTGACCAAGAAAAACACGCTCGCTTGTGACCTTGAGCAAGTCACTGACTTTGCCTCACTTGCTTCACCCCACCCAGGTGTAAAAGGGGTACCTGGCTGGTAGTGATGGTCTATGTAAATGTTAGTCCAAGAGCGCTGAAATCGGCTGCCGGGACTGTAATACTCCCCGGGGAGTGGAGATATGAAATTGGAATGAACAGGCCTATAGCTCAGTATCCCTATATGTACTTCCCAATCTCAGTTCTTTCATGATACTGAATTTCAACATACATGTAGGCCATGAAGTATGTGATTGGAAATTTGGATGATTGATTGAACTACATGAATGAACAAACAAAGGAATGAACATGATGGAAGGAAGAAACAAACAAATGACTGAAGTAATAAATGGTCACATTGAATTGATGAAGAAACGAAAAAAAGTTATGGATGAGTGAGCAGGACAGCGATTTTTACAACCAGCAACAAGAAGAATTCATACCGTGAGAACATGGAGAAAGTGATCTAATGATTGAATTCTAAACCTAAAATACATGTACCTGGATCACATTCAAACTCAATGTTCAAAAATACCACTAAATCTCATAAAATGACATTCTATCTAAAATATCATTATAATGTTCTAAAGCACCATTGGATTACATACGTAATTATAATGTTCTACCCATTGCATCACATGACAATGTTTTGGATCACTGGATAGTGTTTTAAAATACTTGGATCACATGAAGTTTTTTAAATACCATCAATTGGAATTGGATCAGCAACCACAGACATGATGATGTTTTAAATTACCATTGTCCAATCATACATGTCGGACGTTTTGAAAACCATTGAATCTAAGGCATTCGCATCATGGACTGCATAAAGCGTGATTTACTGGCGCACAGATCTGGTCCGTTTTCAGTCCGTTTGCCCCTAGTTTTCTGGATACGGCAACTCACAAAAGTCAATTTGATCGATTTTTTACGGACCTGAATCGGAAAAAATCTGTGTGCCAACCCGCGTATGGCAAGCCGTTTGCCATACCCGCGTGCCATTTATCGCGACAGGTCGACGCAGTGATCGATGTGACCGAACTGACGTCGCTGACGTCGTTTTATGTGTTGACGTTGTGTCATGAAAAAATCAGCTGTACATATTTCTGCAGGAAAAAATGAGATAAAGACGCTGCCGTTATCGCCATCCTACATCTTTATTTTAAGGAAAAAAGCAAAGAAATTGCAGAAATTTTCATCCGCGACAAGATGATGTAAATTTTAATGTCATGCGACCGAAAAAATAGGGTTTATTTCACCCAGAAGCTAATGGAAATGACTGGAAATCCACAGTTGCTTGTCATTCGTGATCAGTGAGGTGGTGAGAATTAGGCCCCTACAACCACGAACATGACGAAATGATAATGATCTGTACTACAACGCCCTCCTGGGTTTGTATAAAACCAAGGAGGGCGCTGTAGTACAGATCATTATCATTTCGTTGTAGGGGCCTTCTCACCACCTCACTGATCACGAATGACAAGCAACTGTGGGAAATCACGTTGAAAAAAGAAACTTCGGTCACATTGATTGCAGCGCCACGTTGTGACGTTAGTTCGTCCGGTTCCTCATTGACGATGTACTTATTACCTTCCATTTAAGGGTTATGTAAAGTGACTCGAAATCTCGAATTTTTGACGCAAAAAATCTGACTAACTGCAGAAAAAATTGGGAAAATAAGGCTCGGGGGCCCTGGGGAACTGTCATAAGAAGGTGCCCCGAGACTTATTTTCTCAATTCAGTGTGCAGTTAGTCAGATTTTTTTGCTTCAAAAATTCCAGATTTCGAGTCACTTTTCATAACCCTTCTAGTGCACTTTATCACCTCATTGACAAAGGCTCTTACAGGAACACGAACAAAGACCAAAGCTTGACATACATCTAACAGCAATTTAGATGACTGCTGACCCTCCCCTATTAACGTGCCGAAAGATAGGCCTACAGATTTCCTAAAAAAGATCTACTTGAACGCATGTCACAATAAAGATACATGTATGATAAAATGAACAGGATATTACAACAAATGTATTAACATGACAAGCAGTATTCAACTTTTCAATCAACCTACCTGGTTCTACTAAAAAATTATTCAGAGGATCGCTCAGTGACCCTCCTTCAGGTCGTGATTTAAATCCATAGAATGTCCCATCATCCCTCAGAATGAAATATCGTGACCGCCAATTTTTTATGTACTCTCCTGAAAAATCAAAGAAGCTGATTACTGGAATATTCACTGCTCTGAAAGCTCATTACTCACTTATGTCCGAGCAGTACTGTTTACCAGTGCCTTTTTTACCGTATCCCATAACATACATGTAGGCCTACATGTAGCATACATAACATACATTTGTACATACATTTCCATTTGTACAAGGATCGAAATGACCGTCAAAAGACAAACCCACTCGTCACGTCACAAGTTCTCATAATTGGCACATTACGGCAATTTGTTTTGGTTAATTAATCACCGCCACGGGCCAGCGTTTTTTGAAGTTGTCGGGTCTGTGTCGGGTTTGAGGCAACAGCGTTTTTCTCAGAAAGCGATCTGGTTGCGAGAAATTCGCGATCAACCCACACGAGAAAAACGCGATCTCTCATGCCCTGGGCGCGTTCTGAAGACGCGATTTTCTCGCGAACATAATGTCACTTATATCCGAGCAGTACTGTTTTTACTAACAATATACGGTACCTTTTCTAACTCAGGCATAGCAGAAGAGCTGCCATTTCACTCTGCTGCTGTCTTGAATTTGGGGATCTTATTCGCATTCTCCATAGATCCTAAAAACATTTTAAACTGTTTACATATCAAAATTACCTCTTTTTAGAAGCCATCCTTCTTTGACGGTCACTCCAGCACCTACTTCTCCTGCACCTGGACATCCACCTCCCTGACTTGCATGATCCATTCCAGGTGTGTGTAATTTCACTCAAAGGAATGTACGTGTTCTGCACTAGACTCTGAAAAAAAAAGAAATGTTATGCCTACCAATAAAAATTTGTAGACCACTTACAGGGTTTCAATTTCATATCTCCTCAGTCCCTCATGCCATTCACTGAAAAGGACAGTCACCAGCATACATGTAGGCCCCTACATCTGTACATGTACCTTTATTACCAGTCTTTTTCTAAGATTAATTTTGGGAAGACAGGATAGCATTCCACACTGATGACGTCACATCATGCTTGCGTCACCGGCAGCTATGTCAATAGGGAGGTTTTGCAAGCTTACGTTTTACATTTACGATTACAATTTGAAAACGTCATGACGTGACGTCGACTCTGCGGGTGCAAATCACTTGCTACACGTAAGAAACTTACGATTTAATCAACGTCCAATCTTTCACCTTTGTCATCAAATAATTCGCTTTCAATTTGACACACCTAATAATGGGTAAATATCCTTTTTGATTTTTAAAGATGAGGTCTCATCCTACAACTTCAAACTAGTTTTGTCATCCAGGCCCCTGCAGTGGCTTCACTACGAATGCCAACTTTGACCCCTGTAAAAGCACATTTTTGCCATATACGCCCCAACCAGCCAAAGGATTGGGCCAATATTGTGCGTGCTTTTGTCCCTCACCAGGGGTCAACTACACACCAATTTCATTGCAATCCGCTGACCCCCACTTTATCACTTTCTGCCTGGTCTATTCGTGGACCTAGGCCCCTACACTTAAATGGAGCAAAATTCAACATCAAGAAGAAATTGTTCTGGCCAAGTTACCAGACATTTAACTTGGCCCAAGCAATTAGTAAATCATGTGAAGACCTCAATATAACAAGTTACTGATACAAAATAGAAACTACCTGACCATGACAGAAAAGATAAATAAATGTCTTACCTGTAAATGAATAAACAGCAGATCCTGGTCAGATCACATTTGTATTGTCAACAGCCACACAGTGGGGTCCCCGAGATAGGGTCCAGTCCAGGGTCAGGTGTGACTATCAACCAATGGAAAAGCTTCCTCCAAGGTCAGGCTGTTCATTCGGTATGACAAATTTGCACCATATGACTCCATGGTTGCGTTTTGGTCAAACATGTCAATAGAAACCAAGCAGACCGCCAACACACTCTGTCAAGAGTTTTGCTGTTCAGCCTAGCTGACACGAGACAAAGAAGCAGTAGGGGCTAAGACATTAAATAAAGGGCAGATGGGGTTAAGCGCACTTGTTAATCTCCTAAGAGAATGGCTAATAGCCTTGGCATAAAATAAGCTATTGAAGGACAATGCTGTTTCTTGATGAAGTATTGTGAAGGTCTGAGTTCATAGTAGCTTTGCACACCCAAAATTAAAATGGCCCTATGTTTGTTCAGTTTCATGCTGATATTAGCCGTGGTTACAGTACATTGAAATCCCCGGGTTTTTTGACACCCGGGTCTAGCCCGGCTGTGAAAAATCCCTCCTGAGGCCCGGTCAGGGTGCCCTAGAACTCGTGACATTTTCTTAATTTAAATTAATATCTTAATTTGCACATTATTCCATCCTGACCTGTTCTTCATTGGTGAGGGTATTCGTGAGAATAATTAGACAAGACACAGTCAACCATGTCTCATTTTAGCTATAGTCATTTTTACCATGTAGGCTAGCCTAGGCCTAGGCCTACCGCACATGCTGCACCTGCCACCAATGAGGTCATGAGTTGAATCATTGGTCATTCTGGCTTTATTTGGTCAAAAACTGAAGGCACCATCCCTCTGACAAGAGAAAAGTTTACGAACGCACGCAAGCACCCAACACAGACCACCACTAGGCCTAAAGGCGCCAAGCATAGCATAAGCCTTTTGGGCCTACATACATGTAGGTATCGGCCAAGTGGGCTAATGACGAACCAAGCACTAGAATGCAAACACAAACTTCTCAACAACAATAAATAATTTATTTTAAAAGAAGCATCATGTTCACATGTCATTTTTAACATTCAATACACGGCAGAATTAAAGCACCAGTAAGCTATCAAACAACAGAGATACTGCATGGGTGGACTCTTTGCCCCAATATCATGAAGTACTACCATACATGTTGTACAGACTTCAAACAGCAAACTAAAAGAGACATAAGCTGCTCTTCCACTTTTAAAAAAGCCGGTATTTGTCGGTTCTTATTCTGCTTCCATTACAGAATGTCCGCGTTTAATAAGTCCAGTTCTATTAAGTGCGGATCTATTAAAGCTGCACTGTATTGAATTCATAAAGTGCTTACGTCCTCCGACGTTAGTGTAGTGTAAAATGTACTACATGTATGTTCTATGTCGATACATTAGAGCTCTGCCTGCTGTTTTTCAATGTCGTGTTGAAAACTAAGCATTGATTTTTTTAAGTACGTATCTTGCAAGCATTTTGGGGACCTTCACGAGGCTATGAGACCTCTACCTGCTAGACCACAGAGTAGTCTCTACATCTGACGATTTAAGAGACTACTGTCGCCCTCTAAATTCGGACGCTGATTGGTTGATTCTGATTGGACAAAATGCTGTATGACGTACACCGACCGGTCTTCCCCCAAAATCGCGGCGTTCAAAAAAGTGACGGTTCGGGAGGGAAAATCAGGCAGTGTGGCTGCTAATTTCCGTTTTTTGGATGTTTTGTTACATATATGTGAGTTTGTTCATGTTAAATTTCTAATACCCGCACAATTTGAGGCTTTGTTTGACTGTGAGAGTACGGATTGCGTCGTTACTCTCTCTCGTCAGCCTGTCGCAGTGTCGGCGACCATGGCGACAGGATAGACTATGGTAAAACGCTGTTATTTCAGCTTTTGCCATGGACTACAACAACTATACCGGCATATCATCATCAATAATGACAATATCTACTGCTAGGCCTACATCGCCAAACTTATTGCTGGTGTTCCAGCTATGATTCACATTTTTGAACTCCTGGGGGAAAAATTCGGCTGCTAGTAGGTACTGCGCATGCGCCAGTTTATCGTGGTAGGGAATCCAGCCACACTTCCGGTAATGGCGGACCCCGACACCAGTTCCTAACGTGCTGCACGGTGGAACTGGATGCCGGTTTATCTACCTGCAGTCTCCTAACACTTTGAAAATGCCGTAAAATTCAATACTGTGAGGCTTTAAGCTCGGATAGCATAGCCGATCATTCTCCGAATCTAAAGTAGATGCGGATCAACAATGGTGTTTTCTCTAGTGGAATGGCAATAAGTCCAGATCTGTTTGTAGTATTATGTTCGGCTACAGGTGGCTTGAGATTGCTTGCGACATTGCGCATGCTCAAAAGTACCAAAACAATACCCCCGGTACGTGGTTCACTCCAAATGTTGCCATCTGTAGCCGAAATTACTAACCTCAAATCCAGTAGTGGAAGCGCAAGCCGTGAAATATCTGGTCTTATTTTAGATGCAGATAGACACCGGTACTATTAAGACCGGATCTAAAAGTTGTAACGGAAGCGCAGCTATAGTTTCCTGGGCCCATGTTTGCAAATTTCAAATTTCCCAAACTCCCATAGTGATTCTTGTGTTGATGTTCAAGCAAGGGCCTTGAAAAACCATGCAAATAAAACTGGCTGAAATTAAGCACCTCGTAGACGTAGCTAAACCCATATGATAATGTGCAGTAAAGTGTAGAGTTAAGGCGCCTCTCCACGTGACAGTTATCTATTGAAAGTTTGCTGTCAGGTAGTCAATTATTGCTCTCAGATAGCAATACTTGCTGTCTGATAGCAAACTTTCAATAGAAATCTGTCACGTGGAGAGGCGCCTTTCCACCATGACATTGCAGAACTATGAATTTTACTAACATTTTGAATACAATACCGGTAGTCAATATTGGGACTTCAAAATCGGATGATGTAGGAATCTGGCACTGTAATATAACGAACCCATCGATGAGGGATAAACGTTGCATCCTTATCTATAACCTTCAGGAACCGGATATTGACTCCTGAGGGAACGTGTCCAGATATCTCAAAATCCAAGGCCATGGGACCTAACTCCAGACGGTTGGCTTTCGTCCTACCAGGAATGTTCAACTGAAAGAAAACAGAAACATGGAAGCAATCAGGAAAAAAATACCACATTTGTGACCCTCCACAGCAAAACCAGTTACTCTTAGCTTGACCAAATGTTCGTCAGTTTCAATATTGTCTGTCTGTTACGAAATCTGAAAGAATCTATTTCTTCCATTCTCTTCTGGTGTCATCTTAGTTCGTTGCGGCTCACCTTCTGAGAGACATGCGACTGGTTTTGCTGTGGAGGGTCACATTTCAGGTTTTCAGTTTTGGCCACGTAATGGTGAGCCAGGAATCAGATCAGACTGAAACCTGAGGTCTGAGGTCATGTGACCTAGGGCCACATTTGTACCTAGTTTGACGTCAATAGGCCCAGTGGTTAGGAAACATGCCCTGCTAACGGACTATGATGGAAGACACTGACAACACACTATTCCACAGGAACTACATGTATCTTGATTTTTTTCTCTGAAATGCAAGTGACAACCCTGCAACAAAACTGCTACCTGTATGTACCATAATTTAGATACAGTTGTCCATTATCATGGATTCAAACCTGCTGATTTTACAACTTGTAAGAAAACGACTAAGAAACCATGTCACTTACTCTCCCTTTGAACGTATCTTCCTTACCTTAAACTTCACACTCGTCTCAGAGCCACCAAATATTTTCTTCACTGTCCACCTTATACGTTTCTCAGCCTGAATAAGTTCAGCTGTTTGACCAGGTCCGGTGAGTTGAGGGATCATACTGAAACAAAGAACGAAAGCAAATCTCCCAATAAACAATGGTATTTAATAGAATCAATAGCCAGCCGGAGTCCTGGAAAGGCTGACAAACATGCAAAATTCATGCAAAGGCCATTAACACTTTCCTCAAACGCGACATCCGACATGTCTTCCTTGGCAGGCAGCCTCACATTTTGGTATTTTCTGGCCTAAATCTTCAAATTCACTTACTTCACGGTAGCCTTTGGTACAGGAATCAGCGCAGAAATATTGATAGCGTGAGCTTGAGCTGGAACCTCACAACGAAGTTTGATGATAAGTTCCATATCCCTAAAATGTAAATAACCAGAAACATTTTAAATCAAAAGGTTTTTGACAATCCAATGGATTTGAATGACTTTACAAATCAACTGGATACTTATCACTTACTTTGATAGATCAGTATCGTCGATGAAATGAAGGATTCTCATTGGCTGTGCTTGATAGGCTTCCTCCTGAAGGGTGTAGGTCATTGCGGAAAACTGGAAAGAAACAGATTTTTGTGACTGCAGGCTTTTCTGCACGCACACAAGTAAAGTACAAGATATTGAACTGTCCATAGGTCACAGCAGAAAACAGGCAAGAGACAGATTTAGGCTGCTTTTCCACGAGACGTTTGCGGACGTGGTATCGGTAAGCGGGAGCGGGTGCGGGTGAAACAACTAATGGGAAATACGTTGGTTCGATTTTTTCCACCCGCGCCCGCCTCCTATTCCGCGCCCGCAAACGTCTCGTGGAAAAGCAGCCTTAATGTAATCTTGGAGGAACAGGAGGATTATAATTCCTCCAAGATCAAACCAAAAACCCATTACATATGTCATGTATCCACATTAGATGCATCTACGATAAAAATTTGGAGATGATTCAACCAATATTCCAGGAGTAATTGCACTTTGTGTGTTTTCGGTTTTGGCCACCTGGTGGCCAAGCCAAGAATCAAATCGGACCGAAACTTGGTGTCATATGTCACCTGACCTAGGGGTATATATTTACCAAGTTTCAGGTCAATAGTCCCAGCGGTTACAAAACATGCCCTGCTAACGGACTACGATGACAACGACGATGGATGACGGACACCACGTCACAATATTAAACTGCCTACGAAGTCCTGACCGAAATGAGAAGGACACAACATCAGACAATGATGATGATTACAGATCATGAACTCACCTCTCCCTCAGGTGGGTAGATTAGCAGCGTTTTGGTTTCTTCAAATTCATCCAGCTTCACACACTCATGGAATGCACAATGACTCAGGTAGGTCTGACCGCCGTAAGAAATCTGATGCCCTTTGCCTGTGACAAGGTCTTCATTTAAACCAAGTTTAATGGTTGGCGTACCTGTCACAAAACACTTCATGTTCACTTTGCCGCTGATCTCACTACGAACAATGTTGCCCTGAAATAACAATTAACAAACTTAACTCACTGCCAGAAGCAATTTCATTAAAATCTTATCAACCAACTGGAGTAGACCCTTAAACTAATAATTAGTTGGATCCTTATATCTTTCAGAAACCAGTCACATACGTAGCCATTAGAAAGCACTCACTGAGAGCTTTCCAATGAATGCCAACGGAACTGATTTTAGGTGCCTTTTGAGCTTTTTGGGGGCATATATGTGACGCACCACCACAAAACCAATTGGAAGTCACACAGGAAATGAGCCTAAATGTACAATCGACGTCATCTTCGGAGGTACTCGGCTACATTCGGGCGGCCATCGTAACCTACCTCGACTGTATATAGGAGCCTCGGCGTAGTAATCATCTCGCAAATCACGAGATAATTCAGTGATTCGCCGCAGTGAGTGGGTCGTCTGTGTTATTGACCGTAACCTTCCGCACTTGATGATGTAGTGCAGACCAATGCTGATACTTTTTCACGTATAAATGGGTTCTTTGCGCATTATATCGGTGGGATAATTTTATTTATTGTAGAATCTGAAGTTATTCAGTGGATTAAGGCACATTTTAGGCAGTGATAACACCAAGGATGGACAACGTTACAATGTCGAAACAAAATGGCCGACCAGCCTTCACTTCACCACTTGAGAAGTTCAACCTGCTGCTATAGCGTGAGTGACCCTTCATCAGGTAAGGTAACATGCTTCAACTCATTTTTCTATGTGTAGCAACACTCACAATCCCTAATTGGTAACTTTGATCATTCAGATCGATAGATTTCAACAGTCTTGTCGAGCATGACCGAAGAAGTAGATCCCGGAGCAATATGGCGCTGTCCGATATACGTCAGAGAGTTACGATGTTGGCACGAATCGTTCTCTGACGTTCAGATTGCCTAAATGTACTGAGGTGACACCAGGAGATAAAGAAAGAAACAGAATCACTCAGATTTCACAATAGACAGACAATACTGAAATCGACAGTTGATTCAGTCCCAACCTGCCAACCTCAGACATGTCAGAGCGACTTCCGACTGGTTTTGTAGTGGAGGGTCACATATTCATATTTTCTATGAAATTGGCCTTGGTAGAAGAAGGGTTTATATCTGAAGATTTTGACATACATGTAACCACGGACCTGTATACTGACGGGATAGGCAACTCGGGCGTGTGACGTGACCACCTGTGTTAATTTCCTTATCACGCTGCATTTTCTCTACTGTGAAGGCATAATTTTCTTTTTAAAAGACGTTGAATGTTAAAGTAAGCAACAGGCTTTTATGACAAAAGGTTTTATGTTTAGCATTTGACAGGTTATGGATTAATCGCCGCTTAAAAATGACCGCCGCTGATCAGCCTTCATGAAACCGGCCGATTCAAGATGGCGGCGGTGCAAACATTCGAAAAATGTCTGCACTTTTCAGTTGAAGTAAACAAGAAACGATGGGATGATATGTCGGTAAATTGGCCCGCATTGTTTCAATAGATCAATACTGAATGTCATGATACCTAGATTTAAGTATGAAACGAATTACTTTTCACGATGTCACCGTTTTTTGGTGCAGTGGTCGTATATTTCCGAGTCGGTCGACTGGACGGCCGCGAGTCAATCCTAACACAGGTGGCGTACGTCATTACGTAGCCGTTGTGCACTTGGCGACGTCATAGTTGCCTATCCCGTCAGTATACAGGTCCGTGATGTAACATGCAGATCCGACTTGACAGTGGATGTCTCAAAATGTTCATTTTATTTTCAAACCTGAGAGCATGAATTTGTCCTGGACAACATCAATCCTGACAGCATAAATATTTCATGTGGCACCTAATCCCTCCTGCACCGAACTGAAAATCACATGGTCACGTTAGCCCATTTGAAATGCTGAACATGTATTTTTGCCCTGACTATATCAAGCCAAAACCACTGTGATGCCCTCAGTACTCACCGAAGAATCAACCAAAATCGATATCCGTTCAATGACATCCACAAAGATTTCATTCTTTCGAAGCTCCTGGAAAAGACAATTTTTTGTACTAGGAAATGTAAAGAAACGCAAAGTAATGTACTAGAAAAATATAAGTAATGTACAAGAAATATACAGGGAAATGCAAAGAAATGTACTGGGAAATGAAAAAAGAAATTTGAAACTTGACTTTGACCTCTGAGAAGGCTGAAGTGAGAATTACCGGTACTAGAAGGAACATAACCGTGCCGAACAAAAACTACAGCAGCAAAATATCAGCATAAATTGGGAGAATCACTGATAAACTCTGAACAGGAAAAACCTTGGTTTGGTTAAGCCCAGTGCATTTTCCCCAGAAGCTCTGCTTGTGATTTGTTTTTAATTGTAGGAAAGCAAAGATACTGTTAAGAGTTGTGCTCATTCATTCAGTTATCATGAAGTAAAATTAAAATTCAGTCAACCAAACCCAGATGCAGAAATACGTAAGATAGAATGGATTTGATGCCAAGCAATGTTCAAAGTTGACAGCATGTCGTACACAAATCAAACTTGACTACTATCTTCAGGGTGGCTAGCCTGAAAAAATTTCCGTTTCCGCTTACCAATCCCAAACTTTGGGCGAAATTTTTTTTTCATGTGAAAAAATTGTTTTTCATTGAATTTAACTCTTTCTTTGTGTTTATTTCTTCTTTTCATGCAGATTCTTTGGGTTTATTTCTTCTTTTCCTGCAGATTTTCCTTAAGCCGACCCAAACGGGATGCGACGGTACCAAGCCATCCAAGAAAAGGGCTAGTCCTCACACTTTTGGCAAAAGTCCGACCCAAGCATACGACTCTTAGGGTCGTATGCTCGGGTCGGACTTTAGCTAGACTTTCATTAAAGTCTGACTTTTCTCAATGTTTCAAGTGTAGAGAAAGTCCAACTTCAGCTATACTTTTAGGCTGAAGTCCGACCCAAACATATGGCCCTTTGTATTGTTGCAATCACGTTAGTAACAGCACAATAGGATTTGCAAAGCAAGGTCAGCATAGGTAGCTAAAGACTAACAGTAACACACAAACAACACAAACCATACCTGTTCATGCCTCGGCCTTACAACAGGCTTATCGGCAGCGTTTGGGGGAACAACACACTTGTTGAGCTCCATACCAAACTGCCGAAAGAAAAAGAGCAATGCAAGCGGCATTGGGTGATTATAACTTGATTCATACTTAGACACCAAGCATCTGTGTCTGACGAGCGATCACAGGGGCTGTTCATTTTCATCAATTGAGGATTGTGAGTTGTGATCTTTGAGAAAATGGAGAAAGCTATGAAGCTGCAAATTGCAGCGATTATTCTGTACAGCACAACAAATAATCCCTGCAATTTGCAAGTGCATAGCTTTTTCCGTTTTCCCAAGGATCACAACTCAGATTCATCAAGCGGCGAAAATGTACAGCCCCTTTAAATGCCGGCAACGTCGTATTGATTCATACCACAGCAACTGGCCAGTGTTTCGATGTGGCAGGATAAATGTGAAACTATTCATTGCCCCGCAACTGGATGCCAA
>NMRB01005410.1:2321-17109 GCA_002633025.1 Notospermus geniculatus
ATCAGACGTGATGTCGCTGCGGCCGAAGGATGGACCATGGTGGCAGTTTAAAAACCATATCACGACGACCACAACAAAATGTTAGGTCTCATGATACAGTTTTGTGATAAAACTTAACACCCTTTGTGAATGTATCCTTCCGAGCGCAATGATACACTTCCATCAAAAATACTGTGTCAGTCATTAAATCTTTACTACGAAATAGTTTGAAATTAACATTTAAATAAAATAACAATAATAATTTAGAAAATTTATTGCCTTCTTTTGCCAAAATCTCCCTAACAATGAAGAACTATTTGAGAGTGGAAGAGTGAGACATAAAAATGGCCGCCATGAATCTTGGTCCTCAATTTCAGCCCTTGTCGGCTCCAAAAATGGGCAAACAACACACAATGTAAGACAAAATTCTTAATCATATGGATTATTTGCGTCAATGAGAGTATACTCTAAAATAATACCGTCAGTCAGTAGGTCTGTCATGGAGATTTTCATCACAAAAGGCCCCGAGTCTCCGCTTTGATAGGCGACCGATTCCATGATTCTGCTGTGTCACGCCATGCACGCATTTCCTGCATGCATTCACTGCATGTATGCACACAGGCCTACATCTGATCTGATCTGATCTGTCATGCCTCACTTTCTTAATGATTGCACCCATGTCTCTGCCGAGGGATCTTAGGCCCCCTATCACATTGTATCATGCCCTTCTTTTCTTCCTTGCTGCTACTCTCAGTCTTCAAATTCAGCAAACTAAATTAGGGATAACACAAACAAGAACTTAAGAAGTCATACTCCCTGTCTTCGTAGGCCTAAAGGCCGAGGTAGGACGTCACAGGTTATTGTAGGTAGGACGACTCCTCCTGAGCCAGTCATATGTCACATCACTTTCATCTGTGGAAAGAATCCCACCAAGTCCAAGACTGGTTGGGTCATTAGGGCCGGCTAGGCCTAGTGGAAGAACTCAGGTCCAGCTCTGCTGACCTACATGTATCACCTCAACACATTCACGAAGACAGAAGAAAGGAGAGGAGGAGGAGATCCTTGAAGCAATGGGGAGGTTGCCATTCTTTTTCTACCATTTGATGGCGCTGCGACCGTATCAACTTTTCAGCTGTGACGTTGTATGGAACGTCAGTGTCACACTACCGTGACGTTGTGGCTACATGCTCGCGCCCCACCTCACATTGCCACAGAGATGACGTCCTGAAGACAATGAAAAGGCCTGATACGGTCCCAGCGACATCTTTCCGTGGAGAAGTGGCGATGCCCTCATTGGGACCCTAGCTGGTCCTGATCAATTTCCCACCCAAAAGGCATTCATTGTGTTAGGACCGGGTTTCGGTACGCTGCCTTCTATTGAGCTATAGGCCTAGGATCCCCATTTGACTCTCCCACCTGGGTAATTGTTTTATGCATGATTGATCAATGACCATCACATTCAAACCTTACTTTCTATTTCAGGAGCCCAATGGTGACTTGTACGTCTGTTCTTGGCCTGAAATTCGACGGTGGTGTCATCCTGGCTGGTGATATGCTCGGTTCTTACGGTTCGCTCGCTCGGTATCGCGACTGCCCTCGAGTTATGAAAGTCAATGAATCCACAATCCTGGGAGCCAGCGGCGATTATGCTGACTTTCAGTTTTTGCAAGAGACAATAAAACAAAGGGTGTAAGTTGTTGAAAAACCAGCACCTAAATCATGCTTGTGGTGTTCAAAGTGTTCCTGGTGATCATTCATATGGTTCACTTTAGGGGCCGTATGCAACAAAGAAGATAATTTTGAATTCAGGTTGAGCCACAACTTTCCATTGTCACATCATGCCCTGGCAAACCTGGGCCCAGTTTCACAAAGAAACTTAAGTCTAAAGTTTGACTTAAGTCATCATGTGACCAGGTTTCAGCAAATCAGATGACTTCATTTCAGACTTAAGTTTTTTCTTAGACTTAGATTCTTTGTGAAACTGGGCCCTGAACAACTGAAAAGCTGTGGCTCAACCTGTGTTCAAGATAATCTTCAATGGTGCATACAACCCCTAATGTGAAAATCAGATAAGTCGGGAAACAACAAAAATGGAAGGAAATTTTGCTACTTTGATCAGCAGTTTTGCTTCTGAAGTGAAAAAAGTTATTTTGATCCCCGCTTTAACTACAGCATTTCCTGCCTTGGTTTGCAGTTATCCAACATAAAGCACAAAAAACGACACACAAAATGATAGTAAAAGTAAAGTCGTCTCCGAATTGTGCTAATTTTCAACCCCAACTGGGATCTCTACTAGAATGAAACTCTTGGATCTCTACGAGAAAGTGCCTGAAGAAGATCCCGGTTGGGGGCGAAAATTTGCAAAATTCAGAGATGACTTTTCTTTTGGTTTGTAGTGGGACTGTGAGGTGTGGTTTTCACAAGCACTTCGCCACTGGGGTGATTGTGAAATGATAGCTTACATTGAAGGACTCCCAACCCTGTGTAAAGTGGACCACTAGCCCCACAATCTGTCTGAAACCTGCAGTGAGAATAGGCCTTAAGAGAGTTCAAGAATTTCCAAAAATTGTATCTCTTTCTTCTTTCAGTCTTGATGAAGAATGCCTTGATGATGGTTTCACCTACACACCCAAATCTCTTCATTCCTGGCTGACGAGAATGTTATACTACCGTAGATCCAACTTTAACCCTCTCTGGAACACTGTAATCGTCGGAGGGGTAGAAGATGGCGTCCCGTATCTGGGATATGTCGATAAGATTGGAACAGCATACAGAGGGAGCACACTCGCCACGGGTTATGGATCATATATCGCTCTGGTATGTCTCCATATGAGTTAAAATGGAAATCAGATTTCAGTTGCAGTTCTCAAAACTGGATGCCTGGATCTACCTGGAGCTTTTCTTTTATGTAGGAATGTTTAGATCTGTGTCTTCACCTTCTCATAGATGAATGTGTCAGGGGGCCGATCCAGAATCATGGGAAAGAGGGGGCACAGCCAGCGCACATCGTGGAAAACCTCGGTCAAATTTTAATATCTCTTAATTTGAAAGGTTTTCCACAAAATAGAAGGGGACACGGGCCGGGTGTTCCCCCTTGGATCCGCGCCTGTCTGTATTGCCACAATGTTTTCAAATCTGCAGCTTTTTGTTGCAAGAACTTTGCAAACTGCATGAATCTTTGAAACTAAATGTGACCCAGCAAATGCAGGCACTTGTCACAGGTGATCATCATTGGTCATCAGTTTACTCAACTATTATCACTGCTGTCCACTACTGTTGTCAACCTGCAGAGACGTATGTTTTACTTCTACAGCTATTGTGTTGTAAGGCCAATAACCCTTTATTTGTTTGGGACAAGCGCCTACTTTTGCTAGAGTGGGTCATAAATTGAGTAGAGCCGTGATAAGAATCGCCATAAAATATGTGATAATCTCCTCTGTTTGACTTTCAGCCCCTCATGCGAGATGCCGTTGAGAAGAACCCGAACATGACGGAGGTCCAGGCCTTGAAGTTGATTGATGACTGTATGAAGGTGTTATTCTATCGTGATGCTAGATCTTTTAACAAGGTACGCTCGCGAGGAAGAAGTCGAGAATTAAGTTGCTGGGATTTATTTCTGTGTACCACCTCAGAAACCATGCGCTGGTTGAAAATCATTTTAAGAAGATATCCATTTTTGCCCCTAAGGCCGCGCGCACACTGCAAGCGAAATAGCAAAGCGAAGACAATTTCGCCAAGCGATGTGGTGAAAACCTTTAAATACTCTGGAAGCATTAGCATGTACAAACTGAGAGCGATCACAGAGCGATTATCGCTGATCGCTTTCAGTTTGTACATGCGAATGCTTCCAGAGTATTTAAAGGTTTTTGCCACATCGCTTGGCAAAATTGCCTTCGCTTTGCTTCGCTATTTCGCTTGCAGTGTGCGCGCGGCTTTAAGAGCAGGCCGCACACGAGTGCAATTTTGCCTCCAGTTATGGAGATTTTTGCCTCCTACGTGCAAATGTCATCGTCTGCCGTGGTCGGAAGCAGATGCGGAGACGGATGTTTTTGCCTCCAACATAGATCAAACATGACGGAATTAGGTCATGACATATCTACAGGAGATGAATTTGCAATCGTGTGTTGTGGCAGGATGCTGAGACAAAAAACTCCTATGGACAGTGGAGGCAACAGAATTGCACTCATGTGCAGCAGGCTTTAGGTTCTGATGAATTGTGATATCATAAGCATTTTTTGACCAGTTTCCCACAAGAACTTCTCCTGTTCAGTTCATTTTCCTCACGTTATCATTGACATCGTGTGTGTTATTCTCTTGCAGTACCAAGTAGCAATCTGTACAGCAGATGGGGCGAGAATAGAGGGGCCTATCACATCACAAACGGACTGGAGTATTGCTGATAAAGCAAGGTAGGGCCTAGCAAACAAACATATAGATCTATATACATGTAGATCATTCTCAAGTTGACGTAAACAACAAAGATCTTCACACTTCCGCTGAAATCTCAACCATACCTCAATCTGAAACTGAATGAGTGATGCAGAGAACCCCACGACAGCAAGGTCGATGATGTTCCACCAGGCTGAATCATGGATTGCGTCACGTCACCTAGTTTCAGATCGAGGTTCTGGTTGAAATTTCGGCGGAAGTGCGCAGATCTGCAAATTTGAGAATCGTCAATTGGCTACTTTCTTCGGACTTCTGTCAGAACAAGTTCCAGAACTGGTCAGTTTACTTGCCAAAAAACAAACCTTGACAGTTGAGAAACTAGCTGAGCTGGTACTTATTCCAAGGATGTCATGGGGTGACACTGCTAAGGCCCGTTTCCACCACAGCCAATTCTGCCGTGGTTTGCGGCGAGCAGCGCAGTTTTCACAGGGTTTTGGAGAATCCTTCGATGGTTAAACAATAGATGGCGTGTAAATTATTCCAATGTCTTTCGAAACCGCTCTGCTTGCCGTCAACTGTGGCGGAATCCGCTGAAGTAGAAATGGGGCTCTAGTGTCTTCAGTACAGCATCTCGCAGTGTTGCCCGGTCGGGAGAAAATGTGACCCGCCACAACAAAATGAGTCGGAATGCGCACAGAAGATGATGAAGATGACACCAGACAACAATTACAGAAATGGACAAAGTCAAATTTCACAATGGGCAGACAATCCTGAAATCAACCAACCACTGGTGTCACTTTGAACATCTTGGGTCTTCTCATGTGTGCATTCCGACTCATTTTGTTGTGACGGGTCACAAAAATGTCAAGCATGTTCCAACTTCCTCATTACCCAATGTCGGTGTGGCCTGAATGTTTTCTGAGATAACGCGAGTTTATCAAAGCCTGGGATAATATTTTCCATCCAGTTTATAAAGTTGTTTATTTTCTCTTCAGGATTGAAGATTAACGAAGGACGATCAAGGAAGACATGTCATTCATCATGTGAATTCTATCTGGCATCATATTTATTGACAGAGAGCAAAGACTTTGTTTACATTGGACTTGAGATTTCGATAAAGAACGAGGATAGGGAAGATTTCTCTGACTGGAGATGTGAACTTGTTTTAAGCCAGTGTCACTACTCCCAGAGTACACCTTGGTGGTCGGACTCAACACCACACTCGGACTGGAAGTTACTGGTATCTGTGTGACTGACAAAAATCTACTAAAGGTCAGCATGTGTCACAAGGGCAAAAAGGAGTCCTCTAAAGCCGAGTTTACATCAAGGCACACGCGACACGAACACGCAGGCGAACAAAATATCGATTTTCTTGGCACAAAATCTTTGACATGCCTTTTATTTTCGTCCATATCTCTAAAACTATTGGGAATATTTTGATGAAAATTGGTGTGTAGTATAACCTTGACCTGATAAACACAATAACAGCATTTTTGTTCTTTCTTAACCAGCCTAATCCTGGTGTCGCCCTCTCTTCTGCCGTACCTGCCTCAGCAACCCCTTGCCGTATCAGGATGAAACCATCACCATTGTCTTCCTTGGCCTCCAAATACCCAGAGTACCAGTTTTCAGCATCATACTATCACTCCTTCATAGATTTTACCATCATTTTTGGAGGAAATCTTATGACACGTCTGCCTCAGCAACCGCTTGTCGTATCAAGATGAAACCATCACCATTGTCTTCCCTGGCCTCCAAACACCCTCTGTACCAATTTTCAGCATCATACGATGACTCTCCTTCATGGTTATTTTCGACTTTTAAACTCGGTCATCCAGCGTTCGAACTTAGAAATTTTACGGTCTTCCGAGCCGAAAATAGAGACGTTTCGGGCTTAACCACCTCAATGTCAGCGTAAAAAAACTTACGTTTCGCGTCGATTTTGCCCTGAAATCTGACGTTTAGCGTCGAAATTTTCTGACTTCGCCAAATTTTCGGCTGCTCTTCACCAGAAAATCGTCAAACATTAGTGGGGTAGTCTTTTTCAACCCTCGAATTTTCCCATAAAGATTTTGGCCGATTAACTGTCGCTACAGTGAATTTCTCTCTCAGAGCAGTCTGTCCAGAGAGTTTTTAGCTGTCAGAGCAGCCGACTCGACAGTTTTTTCTCTCAGCTGTCGAGGTTCAGCCTGAAACGTCTCTATTTTCGTCTCTGGAGGACCGTAAAATTTCGAAGTCCAACGCTGGATAAGCGAGTTTAAAAGTCGAACATGACCTGACCTACATCACAGAGTACAGGGCATCCTTGCAAACGTCAACTGGAATTCTCCTGAGTTTGACATTTTCAGGATTGGCCTGTTTCCATGACGACTAAATAAACAAGACTAATGAATAAATCAACATCACCACTTTATTTTATGCACATTATCTTGGAAATATTATGAGTCATGTCACCGTTAACAGTCAGTTTTCTAACCTTGGTTAGCGATCCTGCCACAGGAGGCGCTGAGTTACACTAGAATTATTTATTAATCATATGCAAAGGGCCTAAGTTCAAAGGTCATATCCTCTTATCAAGCAGAGCAGAAAGTGTTTTCAATAATTAAAGCAAATTACACGCCTACCATAGCAACTGTTCTCCATAGCAACCAAATATCTGGTTGCTATGGTAACATGACAACAATCTACTTTTCTAATCCATTCTACATTTTTTTCACATCCAGACGTACTTTTTCACATTTTACATGTTTCAATTCATGTTTTTCACATGTCTTGAAGTCACTGCAACACCCACCTATCTTTTCTTGAACATGCACACAACATACAATGAGTCTTCCCTAAAAAATCATATCTACAAACTTGTATCTTAGCATAATCAACCAGGAATGGCACCGGACTTCAGCCACCGAAGTCATGCGGGAAAAATATCAGAAGAGCTCAACAGAATCCAAAGAAATCGCTTATAACCACATTTTCATGTTAAATATCTCCCAAATGTGGCCAACAGCACTTGATCGCTTCAAAGTTCTATCCGTCCTTTTCACTAAGATTAATTTTCTTATTTGTCACCGATCATTTTAAGTCCGTCACACATGAAGTAACTCTGTTGCAAATGTCCCTATTACAGCATGTTTCGTATCATGTAGTTTAGAATGCCTCCGTTTTTGAAATACTCCAACTCCACCTCCGTGTCAAAGCGTGCGAGAACTTGGAAAGAACGTCCGTCATGGACCTGAAAAATAAAGAACAGATTACAAATTCAGCACACACTGTTTTACCTGTCAGTCGAGATTGACGGGAAATCGGTCAGGTGAGATGTTCTCATTTCATTTCATTAACTCATCAACCAACCGGGTACAACACCTCGGGCCATATGCATCAACGAAGATTATCTTGAACTCAGGTTGGGCCACAACTTTTCCATTGTCACATCTTGCCCTGGCAAACCTGAACAACTGAAAAGCTGTTGCTCAACCCGAGTTCAAGATAATCTTCGTTGGTGCATACGGCACACAAAGTAATCTATTACAAGGCTTGAGGTAGGAATTTTTGATTAGCAACTTTGCGAATCACATTTATGAACAGGATATACAAACTGAGAGTCGTAATCTCTCAATCAGACGGGGCGGGCCTAGTTTTGTCGGCCGTCACAACAACAATCATTCTATACTAACCTTGACCTCATAGGTCTGTCCTGGTTTGAGCTCATCTGGTAGCACAATAGAGAACCGTTCCTTGCCCGTCAGGCCGTGCGTCTCTGCTGATTCGTTTTCAAGATACTGCAACGGCATGATGCCCATCCCGACGAGGTTACTGCGGTGGATTCGCTCGTAGCTTTCAGCGATTACAGCACGGATGTTCTGTAAAGTGGAACGAAAACACTTAAGGTTGATCTGAATGGACATTGCAAGGCCTTGAAAGAGAGGCAACTGATGACAACAGTCTCGCTCAGAAAGAAGTCTCGTTAGAGAGGCAACTGATGACAACAGTCTCGCTCAGAAAGAAGTCTCGTTCAGAAAGAAGGCCCAAGGTCTGAAACAAATCTCGGCCTGTCATCAGAAACTCTGCTGCACACAGAGAACATTCCATCCATGATCCACAACAGCATTCTTCCACAAGTATTACTTCTTGAGTAGACAATATGGAGTACGAGGCCATCACTGGAAAGTGTCCACGAGCTTGAGTCACCATATCTTTGGCGTTTTCCTAGAACCTAAATAAATCTAGGCCTATTCATATTAGTTGACCTACCAGCATCCATGGTCCCTTTGCCGCCCAATCCCTCGACGACCCAGAACCATATTCCTTCCCGGCCAGGATGATGACCTGTCTGTCCTCCGTACGGTAACGTTCTGCGGCGTCAAAGATATCCATCTAGGGGAGAAAAGGATGGCGTGAAAACATCCCAAAGTGACGGAGGTTGAGACATGATCCTCCAAAACTCATCATCACCCCTCGCTACAAGTGTCCAGACTTTAACTACCGGTACCTAGACAAATCCTAAATTCATTTAAGAGAAAGATCTGACCACTTCCATCGAAATCTCACCACAATCTCAGTCTGAAACTTAATGACGTGATGCAGACAACCCCACAACAGCGACCTCGACGACGTTGCATCAGGGTTGACCATTGCTGAATCATGGATTGCGTCACGTCACCTGGTTTCAGATCGAGGTTGTGTTTGCGATTTCGGCGGAAGCGTGCACATCTGCGAATTCGAGAATCGTCTATTCAAATACCCAATGGCAGGCAGCCTGACACTTTTGGACACTTTAGTGAGGGGTGTCACTTCAAGAATATCCTTCTTCAAAACATGCTGTTAGTTCCAAGAGTTTTTTCAACGACAAGACCTTCATTTTGAATGTAGCAGCTGACTTACAAGAGGAGGCAATCAGAGGCATCCCCCTATCGTCGCCATTGACATTGATTTGTGCACCGTATGCAACCGGCTACCTACAGTCACAGGTAGCCAGTCGGCTTAATTAGTGCAGTAAGAGAATTAACTGGTCTGAAAGGATCAAGTGATGCACGGAATGAGCCGCTCTTCGCATTCCCCAGGAAGGTTTCTGGCGAGTCTGGGGTAGATGTGAAGCACTTCAGACAGTATCACGCCAGTGGCAAGCACAATATGAGATAGTCACAGGCCTTTCCGTTTAAGACGAGCTAAAATGTGCATGCGCCTCGCAAACAATAGAATTTCTATTGTTTGCGAGGCGTATGCACGTTTTAGCTCGCCTTAAAAGACAAGGCCTGTAGTCACGTTATTATGAGCAACTTTAGTGTCATTAGCGGTCGCCTTTTAACGGTCCTAGAATGCCACAAAATTTTACGTCACAGACGTTAGCCATGGCATTCACGTCATTTGGATGACGTTGTGGCGTGCACTTCTTCTCTGTGACATCAAATTCCATGACGTTCTAGGACCACTAACAGGTGGTGGCCTCTAACGGCAGGAAAGTCTCCAATTCTAAGAAGTAAAACTCGGCCTACCTGTTCACCCGATGGAATGTGTTCTGTCTTGGCACCAGCTTTCCCAATGAACTTGTTCACCAGACGGATGTTGGCAAACGTCCCACGCGCCATGACTGCATCGTTGCCGCGACGTGAACCGTACGAGTTGAACTCACGAGGGGTCAAACTGAAAATGAATGAAAACACATCGTGCAGGAAAAAAGTTGTGAAAATTTGAAGTCGGTGAAAAACATTTATCTCGGAGGTTTTCAAGTTACAACGAAACACTGAAGATGATTGATTATATAAACTAGCAAAGTAACCGTCGAATGACGGGTCATGAAACTTCGGTCACGTGCAGCATTGTCCAGTAGATGGTCTAGCAAAAGCAGGCACTTGTCGCAAGTGATCATCATTGGTCATCAGTTTACTCAACTATTATCACTGCTGTCCACTACTATTGTCAACCTGCAGAGACGTACATTTCAGCTGTTGTGTTGTAAGGTCAATTTATCCCTTTCCTCGGTTGCGACAAGTGCCTACTTTTGGTGGAGCGGTAACAAATTATGTCGCTTACCCTCTCTTTCCAAGATAACGTGCAGCAGGACTTGACCTCGCGATGCTCCCAGCCGGGGATATGTGATCAGTCGTGACTGAGTCGCCGAGATTGAGCAGGACGTGTGCATCCTCAACACCTTTGCTGTCCGGTACGTCTCGCGTCTGAAAGAATTGTGGAATAATCAATTTGACCGGACGTCATGTTCTCCCTGACACTGACGGAAACTGATTTCACGATGGCGGCTCTGGTCAAAATGAACATCAGGACAAGACCATTTTTGATATGAATCTTCCTCTGGTCATTCAACCATCTTGGGTTCGATTCCGTCTTGGAACACGGGACGCAATAGGCAAATCTCAAATTGACGTAAATGACAAAGATCTGCGCACTTCTGCCAAAATCGCAACCACAACCTCGGTCTGAAACTGAATGACGTGATGCAGAGAACCCCACGACAGTGACTTCGACGATGTTGCGTCAGAGTCGACCATTGCTGAATCATGGATTGCGTCACGTCAGCTGGTTTCAGATCGACGTTGTCGATGTGATTTCAGTGGAAGTGCGCAGATCTGCAAATTCGAGAATTGTACGTATATTGGTGACATTCTGTAAGTAGCCTCTACCCTTCCTCACCATCAACAAATGGACCCAATATCAATTTGATCGTACCAATAGTCTTCTTTGAATTGAGTGGAAACTTTTCAGCCGCACGACAACACAGACAGATGCAACAGATGACAACACAAACTCCCCACTTTGTAGAAGCAGGGGCATGAAACAAAGACTAACTGGCGTTTCCACGTTGGTTATTTCTTGAGGACGACAATGAAAACGCCACTCCTTACCATGCCTTCGAAAAATGGCGGTGATTTGATATACGTGGACGCCGCGTCCCACGGATACAGCAGACTCTCCGGCGCCTCCAGAGCGTTCCAGCGATCGTTCCCATCCTGTATGTTAGAATAAACCTCCTTGAACATCGACGGGATGACAAACTTTCGCTCGACGTCCTGGATCTCGTCTCGTGTAGGCCAGATATCACGTAGGAAGACCGGTTTGCCGTCCTTGTCAGTCCCGATTGGTTCTGCCTCAAAGTCGATCAAGACTGTCCCCGCCAGGGCGTACGCAATGACAAGTGGTGGTGAGGCGAGATAGTTTGCACGGGTCAGTGGGTGGATTCGGCCCTCGAAGTTTCGGTTACCTGATAGGACACCACAGGCCACGAGGTCACCCTGGAAGAGACGATTGTGTTTATTTAGCCCTAAGGAAAACTCTCCCATGCAGGAGTACCTTCAGAAACTTGCAGCTGAAGTACATTGCACCCTCACTCTTACGAATCTCAATTTTACGAACTCACGGATATTACAAACCCAACGTCTGGCTCCCAAATTTTCATGACGTGTGTTAATCCTTGCTATTACGAACTCTGCATTAGCACGAACTCAACCCTTGGACACCGCAGGGTTTAATAGCGAGGGGGGACTGTATTTGATCTCTTAGAAGCAAAAGTCAACTACGTACCTTTTCAATCGCTTCAGCAACAGGTTCAGCCAGTGGCCCACTGTTCCCTATACACGTCATACACCCGTAACCAACGATGGAGAAGCCGAGCTCCTCTAGACTCGGGATAACACCAGACTCTGTCAGATAGTACGTCACGACGCCGCTACCGGGGGACAAACTTGTTTTTATGTACGGTGGCACTGACAGGCCGGCTTCGACTGCTTTCCTGGCGAGAAGACCGGCGCCCAGCATCACGGAGGGGTTACTCGTATTGGTACAGCTTGTAATGGCGGCTATGACGACGTCGCCGTGTTTCAACGTATAATCTTTCCCATCAAACGTCATCGGGACAGCCGTGGACCTCTTCTCTTCTGGAATTGCGAAACCCTTGAAGCCGACTTTGGCTTCGAGACATCGCTGGAAGTCAGCTTTCATGTCGGAGACCGTGACCTTGTCATGGGGACGTTTAGGGCCTGAGCAGCAAGGAACGACTGTACTCAGATCCAGCTCAATCACCTGTAAGGATGGGACGCAGAAATTAATGTCAAGAAACATGTCAAGTCTGCGACTATAAACTGTATTCTGACCAGAAATTGTAGGTTTGTATCTTAAATTGATCTGCGCACTTCCGCCGAAATCGCTAACACAACCTCGGTCTGAAACTGAATGATGTGATGCAGAGAACCCCACGACAGTGACTTCGATGACGTTGTGTCAGAGTCGACCATTACTGAATCATGGATTGCTCATGTCACCGGTTTCAGATTGAGGTTTTGATTGCGATTTTGACGGATGTGCACAGATCTGTGAATTAGAGAATCTTCTATACATCGTCTGAATGTCAGCAGAAGCTTCAAAGTTTCTTTGCCTCGGCTCTTATACCTCTTGCTTTGCCAAGTCTCTGGAGTCGCTAGTAGCTGAGATGGCACACCCATGGCTTGGCTACAATGAACCGATAAGTGGCCTAAGGTCTTATTCCCTTCCTGCAGAACTTGAATGCGAGGTTGACCTGATGATGACATCACAACATACATAACTATCTCACCTCTGAAAATATTGGATCCGTTGTTTCGTCTGAGAAATCTCGGAACATATTCGTGGCACGTAGATACGCCTCAACGAATGCCACCATATCGTCGTTGCGCCCGGTTTGCTTCAAATACAACATGCTCATACCGTCGACGGGGAAGTAACCGACGGTGGCGCCGTACTCTGGACACATGTTGGAGATTGTCGCTCGGTCGGCGATGGATAGCGTTGTCACACCGGGACCAAAGAACTCCACGAATTTTCCCACGACGCCAACTTGTCGTAAATGCTGAAATAGATAAGACAGGGAGGGTAAATTTTTAAGATCAGGGGAGTGAGTATCTGGCGAGGGGATCTCCCTGAGATTACAGGGGTCCAGGATTCTCATCACCAAATGTTGGGGACCCCGGGTTCTCCACCAAATGTTAAGCCTAGCGTACATCACACTTGTGACTGGAGACAATAGTCTCTACTGAGCTCCTGGCAACTGGGAGGATCTAGCTGGAACTGGAGGCAACTGATCAGTCGCTAGAAACAGATGATGTACGCACCCTTGCGACTCACTGGAACTGAGATTTTGCCAGTCGCCGCGAGTTGCACATGTTCAACTTTTTAGCGACTAGTTGTCCCCAGTTCAGTTGCTGTGATGTACATGGGTTGCGACTGATCAGTGCCAGTGTTCTGAATGAAATCTACTCTCGTCGAGTCTCAACGTCACGGATGTTACCCGAGTTGCTGCCAGCCGGAAGTGTGATTTTCGTGGTCAGGACAAGACGACTGATTGGATCCTCCTAGCTTTACTGAGCTGCTGAATTTGCGATGCGCACGCAGCACCTATATCACTAGCGACTGATCAGATCAGTTACTTCCAGTCACAAGTACGATGTATGCCTGGCTTTAGGGATCAGGACTTCTCAACCAGCTGTTTGGATCCGGCGTTGACCACCACACTGGGGAAGGTCTGATATAGAAATCTGAATCAACTTGACAGTACACAGATAGTACAGGTCATCTTTGAAACATCACACCTTAGTGATTGTTAAGACGACATCCGTTGATGTAACAAGAGGACCCAGGGTTCCTGTGATCTTGTACCCGACAACTTTTGGTAGCACCATCGATATTGACTGGCCCAGCATCACTGCCTCCGCTTCTATACCACCGACACCTGTAAAATGTTACAGCCGCGTTACAATGCAAATTCGGTTCGTTATAAACGTTAAGGAATCTTGGTGAAGGTCAGGTTTTGTCAGTAGTTGAACAGGTCACAGACTGGAAGCTACCATAGTAGCATCCCGAGGTATCAATCATTCTTAGCCCTTAGCTACTCATGTCAGCATGCCGTGACGATGGAGCAAGCGTAAGGAACCATTGATTACCTCAGGATGCACAGCAGAGCTCAGCTTTGTTCACCTGCGTGTTCGTGTCGCGTGTGCCTCGATGTAAACTCAGCCTAACAGAGGCCTCTGGTGGCAACAAGAGGCCCATGGGCCTGGCGCTCAGCTGACAGTTGACTACCAAAGAGAATGACACCTTGGCTCAACAGGTCTTTGAGTAGGTCACTAGGTCATGAACTTAGGTCAGTTGAGATCTATGACCTTTAGTTTGATACCAAGCATGACTACCTTGGCTCAACTGGTCTTTAAGTAGGTCACTAGGTCATGGAAGTAGGTCAGTTCAAACCTACACTTCATTACCTTTAGTTTGATACCAAGGATGACTACCTAGGCTCAACTGGTCTTTAAGTAGGTCACTAGGTCATGGAAGTAGGTCAATTGAAACCTACACTTCATTACCATCAGTTTGATACCATACATGACTACCTTGGCTCAACTGGTCTTTAAGTAGGTCACTAGGTCATGGAAGTAGGTCACTT
>NMRB01005411.1:0-12032 GCA_002633025.1 Notospermus geniculatus
GTTCCACAGCGAAAAGGCGCCAATTTCAACAGGGCCTCGGACGTGCGAGTAGGGGAGCGCGTTTTAGAGGACCTGTTGCAAGAGGATGGTATTAACCCTTCCTCACCTGTGATCCAGTAGGTCTCATAATGATAATGATAGCTATCTCAATTTGTAAGTAATATTTAAACCCCTTCCCACAAAGTAGCTCTGATATGATACAACATGTATCATCGCGATTCATGAAGTCATATTAACCCCTTCCCACCCAATGGGTGTAATACGCCATCCAGAGATATTAACCCCTTCCTACCCAAGTGGTCTGATGAGATATCTTTTTGGATTCATGAAGTGGTATTAACCCCTTCCCACCCAATGAGTGTAATACGATATCTATCTCGATTCACCAAGCGATATTAACCTCTTCCTACCCAAGTGGTCTGATAAGAGTCACGGTGTGATAAGATTTTCGATTCACAGAGTGATATTAACCCCTTCCCACCCAATGGGTGTAATACTATATCTGTCTCAATTCAATAAGCGATTTTAACCCCTTTCTACCCAAGTGGTCTGATAAAGATATCTTTTTCGATTGATGAAGTGATATTAACCCCTTCCCACCCAATAGGTGTAATACGACATCTATCTCGATTCACCAAGAGATATTAACCCCTTCCTAGCCAAGTGGTTTGATAAGATATCTTTTTCGATTCACGAAGTGATATTAACCCCTTTCCACTGAACTGATTTCCACAAGGAACGCTTTGCTAGCTAACCATTAAAAAGGCATATTATTCGTACTTCGTTTCCCCTCTTTCAGCCTCTTGAGTTGGCAGGTCATAGTCAGCTGAGCGCAAGGCCCATGGGCCTCTTGTTTTAAAAAAAGCTACATCATGTACCAAAGTTCAATCGCAGTCACTTCTCCACTCTGTTTCGCGCTCGTCAGCAGTTTTTCACATTTCTAATCAGTGTAACAACGCATTCCCCCTCCACCAGCACCGTCAAGGAGCAACATTTTCATTTTGAAATTTCATTGAACATGTAGTCCAGTCAAAATAGCCCAAAAATGGGCCAAATCTCACACTAATTGCAAGAGAAATGAAACCACTTGTTTTTTGTTCCTCTGGACCCACCTCATCACTGACTGAAAATTCCACACAATCAGATGTGTGGAACATGGTGAAATTTCAGGATGATTGTATACTTTTCAGCTTTCTAAAGGAAGTACGAGCACTTTGTACAGGGGAATGAGACAGGATGTACAACTAACTTTTGAACGGTTGGATTTACACCCAATAAATGTATTACAAACAGATAGAAATATGGTACCTCGTAATAGAAAAATCATGTTTTTTGTAGTTTTTAACCAGTTACGTAATTGGAAACGGCGTTTTTATGTATTTTGACCCATTTTGTGTTAATTTGCATAAAACGGCATTTCTTATTACATAAGACAATTAAAAACATGCTTACCTGCTTCTAAGGTGCCATGTTTGTATCTGTTGGTAATACATTTATGGGGTGTAAATCCAACCGTTCATAAGTTAGTTGTACATCGGTTCCCATTCTCCTGTACAAAGCTGTTTTTGGGTCCAATGATAAAGTCAGTTCCAAAAATTCAAACCCCCCGAAAAATATGTTCTACACCTAGAACTGATTGGAATTTTTGATATATTACTTTATGTACTTAAAGAAGACAAATAAAAGTGGTTTCATTTTTCTTGCAATTAGTGTGACTTTTAAACCTATTTTGACTGGACTAATGTGCAGGATTTTGAAACACCCTATACGTTCCGCCAACGTGTCCGAGACAACGATTCCCGCATGATCAATTCACGAACTTCCGAAGGTCAGTAAGAATACGCTACCCTCACACATGTCACAGTCATTGAAATCGACACAGGCAGTCATCGTCAAAGTGGCATGACTTCAACTGGGACTGCATGGCGAACATGGCGAATTGTCATTGGCCGCTCACGAAAAGGGGCATGAACAGCCAATGAATATTTAGAGGCCTTGCATATCTGACAGTGACCGGAGAAAGGTGATCCTACGGTATTTCTAAAGTTTCACAATTTTAATGCAGAAATGTGGCCAAGAAGATATACTTTCATGTGGAACAAACCGTGTTAAAATTGGCCCAGTAGTATTTGAAATATTCAAGGTCTCAAGTGTAGATAAACTCATGTCAATGACTGTACACATTATATAGCACAATTTTAACAAATTTCAATAAAGTGATGCAAAAACATTTAAATCCTATTGACTCACGCATATGACGATATCTCACCTCCATGACCATTAACTTTCCCTCATTTTCTGAAAGCTTTACAAATTTCAAACCATGGATAAAACCTCGAATGGATTTACTAAGAAAACACATTCGTGTATTCTGTAAGTAAAGAAAAAGACGACTCCTGTGCAAACTGAGGGGACATTCGAGCAATGATCTGGATTCGCACGAAACCTTGAATAACCCATCTTCATACCATTCGTACCCCAAATTGCGATATATCCAGTTCACAGCAGGTTTTATCCCACTAACTATCAGAACTAGGGAACAAAAATATCGATATGCGTGCATTTTCAGTTCCCCACTTTATGCCTGATTTTGTTTATTCCTCTGTAACGTTGCATCGGAAGTACATGTCTCCGACGGATATTGATTATAATTTTTGTCACGAGAGGGATGAATCCATTCTTCGTGTGAAGAATGGTTCCTCTTAGCAATATGGAGACAGGTTGAAGAATGAAGATGCATGGAAAAGTCGGGCGAACGGTTGTAAACGAGATAAAGAGCAGAAGGGAGTGATATGCACCACACTGCTCCCTTTTAAGGAACCATTCATGCCATGTACTCAAAACGTGTACCTCCTCATTTGCCTTCGCTCTCGCAATGTCACTAGGTAACATGCTGAATGAAGGCAACATGCTGAATGAAGACAGCTAATCCCGTCGAAGGAAGGTATTCCGACGGCTGTCAGGCAGAAACTATGCTTGCAATCCCACCGAACGTGGATGGTCCTTACGACAGTTGCTTTCGATAGAAACTATCTGGCTCGGTTGCAGAGCTCGCAGACAGTGACGACTATCGGCGATTTTCTCTGTCTATTGGAAGGACTATGGATAGTTTTCTATCGCCAGTTTTTCAATTACCTGTCGATAGTTCACTGTCATATCCACACATCGACATCGCATGTGTTCCATTCCATTGTTTAATTATGTTGGATACCCTGATACTTGCCAATTTCACCAGGCACTGAAACTGGTATAGCTATGTCCATGAGCCTCACCTCGCGACGCGTTCCGATGGCGTGACCAAAGAAACCCTATATAAAAAAAGAAACCCTATCTATCTCCTTCAATTGATCCATGGGTGGGTGCCGGCACCCATCCAAGAACTGACCGCGCCGAACGTTGCTTATAAACTTCAGCGCGAAGGCCAACGCGCCAACAACGCAAGGCAACATGATCGGCGGGTTAAGCCGTGCAGGCGCGGATCCAGAGCGGGGGGGGGGGGGGNGGAAATCGCATGCACGGCCCTCTAGATTTCAAAATTTTCTGCGGGAGGACCCCCCGTTGGCGCAGGTATCTTCGGCGCCCTCCTGCAACGACCGACCTCGGCGGCCCTGACCCCCCTCTGTCAAAAATCCTGGATCCGCGCCTGCCGTGCCATGTAACTGGAGGTACAGTCATGACAGTACATCATTTCCCCGCCGGAGAAAGATGACTGGTCCTCGAGTCACTTAGCGCTACACTGTGTCTCAGTTCCCAATTAATTTCAGAGCTCGTATGGAATGTCTGCCAGATGTGTCATCATACACGCCCGTCTCTCAACAATAAACTGTCCCTTCTCAACGTTGGTTAACAAAAGATGCGTTTCGCCGGCAGCCATCTTGCCAAAATTAGGTTATCACCATGACAATTTTCTACCCGAATGACAGATAATTAGTTCTCCCATCACCCAGTGGGGAAATCCCGATGACGATGATCTACTTTTGGCAAAGATGGCTGCAAGCAAAACTCTTCTCTTAACTTCAAGCTCAGGGCCCATATTCATAAAACTACTTAAGTCTAAGTGTGACACTTATCCTTTGTTCAACACAAAAGATAAGTATCACACTTTGACTTAAGTAGTTTTATGAATATGGACCCAGAGGCCAATGCGCCAAAAACTAGACCATAAAGGAAATCATTCATGGCCAGCGACAATGGACAGAGATCCCAACGGACTTCTTCCATCGAAGAAAGCAATTTTATCCCCGTGGGACGGCTCCTACACGGAGACACCAGACTCTGGATCTATTATCACTTACCGTAGGCCTACTTTGTGTTCTATCTAGTAGTCTTGAACGTTAGTTGGGGTGTTGATATTTTTGGTGACTGGGAGGGGAATGTCGATGGTCGTCAGCTGCCCCTGCATTCAGAGAGACTTAGTGAAAGTCTCTCTGAATGCAGGGGCAGCTGACAGGGATTTGTGATTATAAGTATTTATCAGGAAATGCAGATTTGTAGGGAAAGGAAGGGCTGGGGAGATATTCGTCCTGCGACTGAAAGTGTTCAGCCAAAAAAAATAAACAGAGAAACGACACGCGAAAAAATTGCCTATCGCAAGGCTCGAACCCGGCGCCCCAGATTCATAGCCGGACGCTCTACCGATGCGCCAGCCGGCCAGGTCATGATAGCGGCTGCTCAATAAATGTTTATAAATATATCCCAGCTACTCAACATATTTTTATGATGATAGAAAATGACGTCACAAATCAGAATAATCTTACAGAAATCGCATTTTACAATAACCACAGAGCAAGTCCCCAGCAAATCTGTCAATATATCGCTACATAATGTATCCATCTACGTTCACAGCCACTAAAAACGTGAACCAACCGTCCGGTATATTCCATCTGAACATTAGGTGCATATTTCCTATGAGTCCAGTTCTATTGGCTGACCCGTGACCAGTGAAGTGAAAGAGAGGTGCTAGGTATAGATTTAGGCCTATACGGTGTGTCGTAGATGTGGGTGGTACCGGAAAATGAAGATGAAGCAATGCGTAGGCACTCTTTTGGGTTCCGTGTTGTGGACCCTTGGAACTCGCTGGCATCAGAGGTTGTCACTGCAAGAACTGTGGATTGCTTTAAGACCAGGTTGGACAAAGCGTGGGATAGGCGCAAATTTACTTATGAGTAACAGTAACTTGTCTGCTCGGCTATCATGGTTATGGATAGTGACACTGACTATGTGATATATGCCTACAGAGAGAGTGAGTGATGGACTTTGCATGATGTTTATTACCCCGTACCCGCGCCTCTGCGCAGAGTTCATGTCCTTTGTTTGCCGCAAAAGATCTACAGGCTTATGCCTTCGACCTCTCACCCGATGATGATGATGAATAGATGGTCTGGTTTGTTCTGTAGCTCCACAGCTGGAATTTCTATATAATAGTGGTATGAGATGATCAGGGGCGGTCCTTGCGGGCGATAATGGTACTAGTGGGGCTTCGCCCATACGTTTCACAGTTCGCCTCAATTCAACAAGTCTTTGGCTAGCTTCGCTGTTGACCGCTACGCGGCGCGGTGGGCCCTAGCGTCCAGAGGTTAACTGCGCCGTCCACATTGGAAATCACAGGAATATATGTATACTAGTTTGATTCCCGAACCCACCGCTAGGGCTAAAAGGGTTCGGTATCGGCCACGTTTGACCTTGACCTCACACATGAAATTCTGTGTGTCTGACGTCACAGAGGATAGACTGGTTCGCGATCCCAACATAGCTCACGGTATGTTGGAACCGGGAACCAGTCTATCCTCTGTGACGTCACAAACACAGCTTTTCGTGTGTGAGGTCAAGGTCAAACGAGGCCGATACCGAACTCTTCTGCGCCTAGAGGTGAGTTCGTGAACCAAACTACATGTATACCCGCAATATAAACAAAGTTAAGGTCTACAGATACATAAGCGAAAATTTTGCGATCATTGAAATCAATGCTGCATAAATCGAGGACATCGGGAAATATCGTGATATTCTTGCCTTTCTATGATGAATCTACCACTTATCTGTCGATTCGTGTAAAAAGCAACGCGATAACACGTTGCTTACGCGCTACTCTCCCCTCTCGCCCCTTTAGGCATGTTAGGGGCCGTATTCTAGAAGCTTCCTGAAAGACGGTGACACTGGCAGACTGGCGCGTAAGCAACGCGTCGGACACCGTTCAACGAATCAGGGAGATGGTAACAAGGACCGAAAAATCTGATGAGTGGAACGCCTACACGACGCCAGTCTGTCACCACCTTAACTATAAAGCCGGTGACAGACTGGCGCGTACGCGGGGCGTCCTGCAGGCGTTCCGCCAATCAGATTCTTCGGTAGGTATTTCGGTCCGTGCTACCGCCTGCCTGATTGGTTGAACGCTTTCGGACGCGGTGCTTACGCGTCTCTCACCGTAATTGGCTATTGTTTGCATGGCAGAATACAAAAGCTTTAAGTGGACCTCAGAGTTAACGAGGCTTCTAGAATACGAGCTTATGTATCGGTAGAACTTAAAGCAGTGATAAACTTTGATCTCAACCATAAGGAGCATTATTCTGATTTCGAACTTCATTTGGTGCATTCTCTGGTACATGTAGGTGTGTATATAGGCACCACTTCCAAGGTTGTATATTGCTAACTCTACTGATAAAGCAATGTACGGTATAATAATAGTACACAAATCACGTGGCATGTAGTATATGGTCAGTGCTACAAAACCAGGTGAAAATTAGAAAATAACCCTTTCCTGTCTGGCCAACAAAACTGGAATATGCAATGTTTGGTGTTATGTGTTCTATGTGTAACATAGAAAAGTACTACTTTTCCAACATCCAACTTTTCTTTATCTCATCACAAATATTTGCCTCTTTAGAAATACCCATATACTAAATTGCGCCAAAAAAGTTGACAAAGCAAAAGATGGTAACAATCAACCCTGATCTTTATTTCACTCTGTTTTGAAACATTGTATAATGAAATGTCCTCCAAGGATGCAGGCGCAAATAACTAGACCTGAAAATAAAAGACACAACTTCAATTCAACAAGTAGCAACAAGGCATCAGAGAAGCTGTGTCCCCCGCAGGTTTGCTGTCTGATACTGGTCCATATTGAAGTCACAAAGTACGTATGTATTGGAGCCTTTTGGTAGTGATATTCGACAATATGATGTAGGCCTAGTAGTTATGCATGTGTGGGTGCCATGCATGCAGATTGCTTTAGGTACACGGCGGTGTGTGCGTCTGCCATCGCTGGGTCTATTTTATGGCAGCACTGTCTGTTGGGTATGTACACTGACTAGGCCTACCTAGGCCTATGACGATGTCAAGTTGACCGAGGCGTATGTTGTGGAACAGAAAACAAACTCGGTAGAATTTCACCAAATTTTCTCCAAACTACACCAGTTCTGTTGTGGAACAGAAAACAAACTCGGTAGAATTTCACCAAATTTTCTCCAAACTACACCAGTTGTAACCAACTTAGTAGGCCTAGTGGCACTTTTTCCAATCATTAAGATGTCAATAAATAGTTTCCCGCGAATATTTGTGCACTTCACCCTTGAAAAGTTGACTTTGTGAGGACTTTTATTCAGTCCACAACGTATGAGTGAGTCAAATAATGTCATGAATGTCATCATGGTCATGAATGTGGAAAATGAGGTCAGACGACTGGTTTGCGGCAAATCGCGACATTGCAATTTGGTTGTCGTTGTGTATTCGTTGGAAGTTAAAAGTATAACAAAATCACTGGTACCGGTAATGTTTTCGTTTATTGTTCTGTTTACAGTTGAACTATTGAGGCAGAGATTATATTTAATTAAGGTCACATTCTTTGCTAAATCGACGAACATATCTCGAGCTTGACCTCGTTTCCAGGCGCCATGTTGTGTATGATGAGTACATTGCACACTGTGTAAGTGGTAACCATATGTCGAGGTTGGTGTTGTGTACGACGGACGAGACCCGTTTGTAAGTGATCCTGATGCATTCTGTCGACTGCGGGGGACAACAAGGACCAGCAGTTGCCTTTTCGGGGCAGCGGGATAAAAATTGACTAAAACGGCCCATACACGATCAATATTATTGCACAATATGAAGCATGTGCTTCTGCATGATGGGTAGAAGAAAGATTCGCAATAATACTACCCATCTCGATGCTCATATTGTGCAATAATACTGCACGTGTAGGCCTATGGGCGGCTACAACTGCAACAACTCTGTGATGTGGCAATGACAAAAACCTGACTGGCAGTTCCCCTTTTGGGGCTAATAAACATTTGGCTAAAGATCCAACAAAAAACCTCAACAAACAGTTGCCATCTCTGTGATGTGGCAAGAACATCACCAACTTTGTTGCATAACCACTACAGAAACTACATGAACTAAGAGACAACGCAAGTTGATCATGTACTTCAGTAGTTATAGACTGTTACCCGATCCTAACTATTTTACATCGGGCTTTTGCATATGTTAGGACACCTGTAACGTTGATCAGTGTTCCCCGTATTTCTGTGTTTTTCTTATTGTTTCCCTCCTGATGGATTAAGCGGCAACTAACCCAACAATAACCATTCTAGGCCGTGCCTATTGTTGGGGAACACTGAGCTATAGACTAGTACCTGGTCCTACCGATGGTGTCGCTTTTGAATGGTAGGACCAGTCGTGGCCGCCATTTGTGGAGGAATTCTGACACTGACGTCACTTGAAAATTTTATGTAAATTATGTAAATTTATTCAATTCTCAATACGGCTGACGTACCAGAATGCAGATAGAAGGTGACCGACCTTTGACCCAGTAATTCACCAATCACGCCGGGGGTTTTCCATGTTAAAAATAGAAAATCTATCAACATAATAGTTCACATACTTACCACCTGCGCCAGCACCGACCAATCAGAGGCACGAAGGCGATAGGCACGCCCGGTCCTAACATGCAAAAGCCCGATGTAAAATAGTTAGGATCGGGTACCAGTCTCACTGAGCTACAGAAACACTCACAGATGTTACACCTGGCGGTGAATTTCCTGGGTCAAAGGTCGGTCACCTTCGATCTGCATTCTGGTACGTCAGCCGTATTGAGAATTGAATAAATTTACATATAATTTACATAAAATTTTCAAGTGACGTCACTCTAAGAATTCCTCCACAAATGGCGGCCAAGACTGGTCCTACCATTCAAAAGCGACACCATCGGTAGGACCAGGTACTAGTCTACAGTAGTTACAACAAGAGCTAGGGGGATCAGAACAAACGCATGACTGATCATGGCACCTGTCGTAGAGAGTTAGGTGTGTGACAGGTTCTTTTTTGTCTGTTACATAATTGGTACGAAAGAAAATGGTGTAATTTGTTGTCAAATCGTACGAGGCATGACACCTAATTTACGTTTTAAGTTTCACATTCGTGGGCGCAGAAACATCCACATCGGAACATGAAGTTATGAAAGTGACATTCCAATTTTGATATTTGACAGTCATCTCACATCTAGGCGGTGTCATCACTTCCAAATAAATTTTGTTGCAGAAAGATGAGAAAAAGTCCCCTTGACTCCTGCATAAAGAATGTGTAGGATTTAATTTTCATCGATATGGGGTCAAATCACTTTGACTTGGCACACATGTTCAGCCCCAGTGTCAAGTAAAAAGTCCTATTGATTTGAAAGGGTTAACAAAGAGATTGAATCATAAGTAGGCCTATTTTGTATGTAGATTTGTTACATGCAGCCAGTGTTTTTTAAGCATGATTCTATGTTTTCACTCATCAGGACCATTTTCCAGAGAATGCCCCATTTGTGTCCTCTCTGAAGGCCTCTGCGGTGCCTGTATTGAGCTTTGGTCTGTCAAAGTCTGTAGCGGAGCGAGCGGATACTGTCAGTAGTTTAATCGGATACACATCTTCTAGACTTAAGGGCCTGTCACACTGAAGTAGTTCTCAAAACGTCCTGTCCCGTTCTAAAAAATCGTAAAACGGGCTAGAACGTGTGAAGTTGGCCAAATAAGTTATCTCAAAGTTGTGGAACACTCTTCACGTCCGGGCTTGTCCATGAAGTTCGTAAAAAGTTGCCAGTTCGTCCACTCCGTTCGCACACAGTTTGAGCCCGTTCGGCAACATTTTCAAGAACGTGAACTAGCTCAGTGTGATGGGGGTATTAGATCCCTGGAATTGAGAAAACCATGTTTGCATTCACCCTCCTCCCCGCATCCTGAGAATATCAGGGGTTCTTAGTGTTCGCTCCCTTCGTCACTGCACACAAACCCCTGAGAGAATTCGCCTGAATGAATGGAGTATCAAAGCCATTCCAGCAAATGTTCATCCCCCACCATCTCATCCCAAGTAGACAGGTGATTGATACACCTGAACTACTACCGCTGGTTTGAACAAAGCTGACCCAGCAGGTCAAAATAAAATAAACTCCAGCGGCGTATCTGTTTCGCGGCGTGGCCTGAGAATGATATACATTCTATGCGATGAATGTAGGATAGGCTGAACTCAACTTAGGTTGAATCCAGTGGTGCCCGATAGGCTGAATGTCGGAATATTCATGTCAGCTGCACGGCTGCGAATAAGGGCCATGATTACACACATGTACGTGTAACTGATCTCCAGTTGGGCTGAGTTCAGCGCTGTCATGACGGTGTTGTGCGTGACACTACGATACAATCTACGTGTAACGCCTGTCATCTTAAGGCGACTCAGAATGGCGTTCGCTGATTGGGCGCATTTTCTCAGGCGCCAAATACCCAGCAAATCAGGCGCATTCTACGTTGTGAGATACTTTTTCGATGTTTCACTTCTGACGAGACGAAAAGTATCTCTACTGTATGAAGAATACCGCCATCTTGGATAGACATTCATCCGCGTTAGGAGCACTACTTAATACGTACTGCGCATGCGTAGCAGCAACATAATATCATACTTTTCTTGATCTTATGAACGCATAAATCTATAGTTTTAAGTAATTCATATATACAATGATGAATTTTCAAAAAATATGCGTATATCGTGTAATTCTAGACACCATCACCTGGGCACTATCCGGCGGACGAATGGGTTAGTAAATCGCCGGAACTGAGGACCCACTTCCGTTTCAAGATGGCGCGTATTGTTATACAGCCGAGTCGGACTCCCGACAAATCCCGAAGTACCCGAAGGAGGCCGAACGAGGCCGAGCCGAATGAAATCAGGCGGATTCTCTCAGGGGTTTGTTTGCGGTGACGAAGGGAGCGAGCAGTAAGAACGCCTGATATTCTCAGGATGTCCTCCGCGAGGCCTTTATTTAACTTTCATGGTACCGGTATCCGGAGGGTGTAGGAAGGAGTTACTTACCCAATCAGGTCCACGACATTCAGGCTTTGATCCCAGGGATTATGTGTGTACTAATATTCTTGGGTGAATACATTATTACATTGTTATTGTGGAAAGAATCTAAGGAATTTGCAATCAATTAATTCAAACAATTTATTGCTAACCATATTGATTGATTCCTTCAGTTTCTTTTTTGTGCGGTATAATCTGTGAATGTTGTAGAAAGGCACAAAAACGAGGCTGGTGTAGACCCACAGTTTTATTCCCTTCTGCAGCGTGTGCTCCCCATCGCAACACCTGCGTTGGTCTACGGGGTGTCCCTGAAAGTTTTACGACACTTCCTTCCAATTTTATCACGGTTTGTTCCGCATGAAAGTACATCTCGTTGGCCATATTTCTGCATCAAATTTTTGGAAATTTGGAAATATCGTAATTGCGTACCGGTAATAACTCATTAGAAAAAAATCTTAAAAATCAATATTTTTGTATGTAACTTTTTTGTGAATGTTGTTGCAGTTGTGATAGACTGGAACTTTCTAAGGATTTGGGGTTTTGTTCCATCAAAATCTGTTGAGTGGTTGCTGAGATACTTTAGATTATCAAAATTTCGATAATTTGATTCGAATACCTCCCCCCCCCCCGCCCCCCGTTTCCAAACGGATAGCTGGTTAAGTTGTTCTGTTGACGTAAGTTGGCGATGTTCGAATAGTAGGGAGGTTTCG
>NMRB01005412.1:5811-20780 GCA_002633025.1 Notospermus geniculatus
GTGTCATATGATTGGTCGACCGGTAAAGTTGGCATGGTGCCAAGATACGCCGCCGACTGGTCTATTTCTCGAAGGGTGATGTGCGATGTAACACAGTGTAGAGCAGATCGGCCTTCGATTATCGAAGATGTACAGTGGCGGATCCAGGAGTTGCCGAACGAGGGGGCGTGGAATGGGCAAACTCCATTACCTGAGCGCCAAAGGCACAAAGCCCCGAAAATCTTTGGGTAAAAGTGCCGGAAATGGGGTGAATTCTTCTGTTTGTACATGTACATGTCGTAGCAAGGGTCATGAAGTCCCAGTTACCATTTGGCTTCTTTTGCCAGTTGGCTTCTTATTATTTGCCTAGTGGAGATTCAATGAATTTTGTTGACGTGACTGTGGCTTAGAATTCATTCCAGGTTGGACGACTAATCTGTGAAGCACATGCTGTAGTTTTACTGTTGTTAGTGTTTAGTTGGCACATATTCCACAACTTGGTACGTAAATATCCAGAAAAAAATGTACATGTATTTCACCTCAGGACATGTGCAATCTCGAACTGCAAAAATTAATAATTCTGTGTCAACAGGAGTGTGGCATGTTTTGTGAAACTAGTATCAATCTATTTACATATTTGTGGTAATGTTTTATCAGTGTCAGCAAAAATAGATTTAAAAAAATAGACTTTTGGGCCGTATTCATAAAGGGTGTTTAACCCAATAGAGCCTCCTACTTTTTTGCACTTTCATGAAATGCCCCTGCATCACGATGAACACGATGAATAGAGAACAGTATAATGAGTCAAGGCGGTTTATGGCAGTATCGGCATCTGGAGACATGGTGGATTGTGGCGCTCCGACAGTAATTGGTGATTTTCATTTCTACATTAAAGGTGATGGGAATTTTTGTCAAAAAGTGGGCGTGGTCTTCTAGGCGGCTCACGGCAGGGCGGTTTAGGGTGGCTGGGGGTCTATTGGGTTGAGACTTAGACGCATGTAACTTCGTCAAATGCATGGTGGAAGTGTGTGCATTTAATGAAGTTACAAGCGTCTAAGTCTAAAACACCATTTAGGCTGAGTTTAGAGGTACATGTACTTGTCCAGCAAGTAGTTGTTCTAGAACGTGGCAGAAGCTGACACCAAGGGCCGTATTCATAGGGCTTCCTGTACATACATTTTAGAAGTATACGCATACGCTAGCGGACAAAGGATTCGCGACCATGAAGCCATTGTTAAATGGCGTTTTCGTATACCGTATACTTCTATGTACAGGAAGCCTTATGACATGTATGAATACGGCCGTTGGTGTCAGCTTCTGCCACGTTCTAACAACTTGCTGGACAAGTAGGATGGATTTTGTCTTTCTTGTGAATACCTTGAATCATGCGAGACTCTTTTGTGTATCCCCTCAAACAATCGAATATCATATCATATCATATTAGCGCTTCATGGTCCTCGTGGACCTTTGCGCGTTGATGGACCGTTCGAATATCTGCGCATGCGTCCTACTATAGATTACAAACAAATGATTTAAAACGTAAATTACACAGGTGTGAGATCCCAATGATAACATTTATACAAGGATGAAAAACTTACCTGGAATTTATGATGGGTGGTTATCAAACCTTCGGTCATTGATAACTCTCCAACCAGGTCGTCTTCACTTTGTTTACTGTGTATTCACTCCAATGGTAGTGAATTCTCAATCTCAAGTGCNGTCGCTCAGGGTAAGGTGCAGAGGAGATTGTTAGCAAGGACATCAACTTTTTGTGTCGTGGAATAAACGTCAACTGGTGATATTTTTTCGTCTAAAAATGTAGGTGCTTCGAATGAGAAGTGCGTTTCGTACGGTGAGGAAAAGCTCAACCAGTGCAATTGCCTTCAACAAGACAGTGAACATATATACAAATCCCAACTGGTTCACTCGAAGTTAACTCAACATATATGATAAGGATTCATCAAGTGCATCTCCTGGTAGTACTTATCCCAAAATTAACATAGTTGTCACCTATTACATTACTCCCAGTTATAAATATAAGCATACATGTATGGTATCATGTATGTATGGTATCAGCAATCAATTTAGGTGCAATGGCAGATAAGTTATTTTAGAGCATACCCGCAAAGAGACAGGGTAGGATCCAGTCATACCCGCGATTTAGCAGGGTCGTAAAATTGGTATGCAGCCAACATTGTTGTTACCCCCCACCATTTATTCTCAATGTTGTTCTCGCTCAAACAGCTGAGAAAAAGGACCTTGACGAGTAAACAGATCTCCGTGTTACACTAAATTGAGCCCGCCTATTAGCTGGGATTCATGTTTGAGATCAAATTGCATAAAACAGGTTAAACCCAGTTGCTCGAGTTCCTACATGTAACTCCCAACGAATAGGCCATGTCAGGAGTCATGCGTGTCTTTCTTGTGAATACCTTGAATCATGCGAGACTCTTTTGTGTATCCCCTCAAACAATCGAATATGAATTTGTTGAAGATGTCCAGGATTTTTTTGTAGAACTTTAACTTCCAGGGTGAATTTTTTCATGGCGTATTCCATAGTTTTAGTAGGACATAGGAGTTGTCTACAATTTAATTATGAAGAATGGGAATCTACAGTTTATTGTAGAAATTTACTAGTATGTACATGTATGTGTTTTATGATAAAACATTATATTATAGTTGTTATACGTAATACCTTTTGAGTTGATTTTTGTCTGGGCCCTGCCCATCTTGATTACCAAGGGTTGTGACATCGCTCCGCCCTCCGACTACCCTCGCACAAACCCTCGACAAACTTCGCTGGGGTGAGCTGTTTCCAACCAGATGTTCCTGTTTGTTGACTGACTCCCGCTGTTAGTTTTATAATAACCGTTTTTCATCATAGATCGTTAACATTTGCAGTAAATCTGAACATTTCTAGATACCACGTCAGTCTTTCTGTACACCTACCTTCTTTGTTTTAGAAAATTTCGTTATTTTTGTTCAACAGCATACTGTAAAACGGGAAATTTTTGCAGGTGGTTTTTTTTGCAGACCCACAGTATTTCTGCCCCAGAATAATATTTTGCGCCTTTATAACTTGCGGACAGCTCGGCACCGCAAAATTAACATGTGCATTGTAACAAACTACAAAACTGAGGAAATTCGTTAGTGACGGTCCCTATTCAACACGATCTATTGGCATTATGGCAAGTGGTGCATTATGCCAAATTGTGTCTTACTGGTATTTTTGCGGCCGCGCCGACAACGTTAAACTGAAATAATTTTTACGCATATTAGATTTGGCATGTGAAAGAACCGCAAAATTAAAGTCTGCAAAAATTTCCCGTTTTACAGTACTTCATGCAAGTAGTGGGTAAATCGCAATTGATAGAATGGCTGGACAATTTGTGACCATCCTCGTTCCTAATACTTTCCCACCACAAAATACAGAGTGGTTGGTTTAACTGGCTTGTTGCCAACCTGGCAGCGAGGTTGGCTAACAAGTGTTCTGATTGGTGCACTGCAACTCGAGGTGCGAGAGAAACAGAAATCCTGGCGAAGTTCTCCATGGGTTTGTGCGTACGAAGTATGAGGTAGTAGAGACACATGGTACGCCATGATAGGCCCTGCCAGTGCCCAGCTGGTCAAGAAAACAAACAAAAGCTTTTTTGAAGAACTCTCACTCCTTCCAAACATTTGAAGTTTTTAAGATTCAGCTCCACGTGCAGCAACGTCAGAAAACATAAGCACTGAAAGACATTCTTCTGGAAACAATGCTTTATTTTTGAATATGGCAGCACATATGATGGTGAACTGCTCAGTTCAGGAACAGTATATTACACTTTACTACCGGTAATAATTGTGAGGTGGTCTGGGAAAACCCGTCAGATTTCACGTTTGAGGAAAGTGTTAATGGCCTTGGTGAACCCGCACATTTCAATACCTGACATTGGTATATAACAGGTAAACAGTAGCAGATCAATGCAGAGGCAATCTGACAGCCCTTGTTCATCAATCAGCGTCAGGACTTCCGATGGGTTTTACTAGACCGCAACACAACTTTCAATGGCTATCAGAAAGTATCATTCAACAAGGTTCCACTTGAAATCATCAGTGACTGAAGCTAGGCCCACACAGCCCATCCTCCCACAGCAGGGGTTTTTACCTCGCTCCTCTTCATCCACTCATCCATTCATCCAGTGTATGAAGAGGAACGAGACCAAAGCCCAGCTGTGGGAGGATGACACAGCCTGTTACATTTGCAGATCCTGATGCTAATCTCCATTTCATTATCAACATTCATATCACTGTGTCCTAGCTGGTGCCCAGTATGAATGAAAATGATAATTTCTGTGACTGCTCACAGTGCCACGTGTAGCTGGCAATAAGGAACCTAAAGCCTAGTTCACACGATTCAACTTGTTGAAAGCTGCTGAAAGTTGAAATGTGTTGAATGTTCAGACGAGCATATAATGCAGAGACAGAGCTCAACTTGAGCAAGTGACGGACAGCTCCAGGTGGCCAGTGGTTGGAATAATGGTACATTTAAGGTCAGAGTGACATCTGATATACTAACACTGGGTCTGGCATGGGTCCCGAGATGAGAATGTTTATAGTACCAATATCAGCACACATGCATTGTCATGTAGGTATGGATCCAGGAATGTCAATAAAACAAACAGCACTTTACTTTTTAATTGACGGCACATGAAGTGCAAGTTGAACTCTTCTGAGACAAGGTCAGCTGTCAAGCTACAGTAAAACTAGCATCAATCACACTCAGAGGCCACTGCATTATTTGCTGGTCTGTGTTGTTGAAAGCTGTTGCCCTATCTAAACACCCTTTCAACAGCTTTAAACAAGTTGCCAGAAATAGGAACATGACGCTATTTTGGCAAATTGTTGAAAGCTGTTGAAGGTGTTGAACGTCGTTGGAACCTGTTGCCCCGTCTAAACACCCTTTCAACAGGGGCAACAGGTTCCAACGACGTTCAACACCCTTCAACTTTCAAAACCTTTCAACGAGCTGAATCGTGTAAATCCCTCTTAACCCACTGCCTCAATAGGTGTCACTAGTGGTTAAAACTAATAATGAGTTGAAGAAAGCGGCGTTCAGGTCCAGGGCTGGGTTGCACAAAACTCATGTTAGCGCTAACTTGGTGTTAGCACTAACTGTATGTTAAATGACGTAAAAAGACAAGGGATTTTTACGTCATCTAACATAAAGTTAGCACTAACACCAAGTTAGCGCTATCGTGAGTTTTGTGCAACCGGCCCCTGATCAATTTCCCACACAAAAGGCATCCATTGTGTATGACCTGGTTGCTATGTGCTGCCCTCTATCAATCATAGTTAGGATCCTCATTGTTACAACCTCCACAGCATACTGTGGCTTGCACACATTCAATTCTTTGGGTGTTAGAAGAACATTTCTGCATCCAGTCTTGAATGTGGTCCAGCGTTTCTGCCAGGATTTTTTAAGGGGGAGGGGTAAAGAGAAAATTTGACAGAATTCTTGGTCAAAAACACACATTTTGACTTTTTAAGGGGACACCCCCCTCTGGCGGAAACACTGTGGTCAATTAACAGGCACACATAAACTGCACCCATCATCGCCTTGAATGTCTGAAATCAGATTATGTGGAAAGTCTTCCTCTACGACAACGCCCTTATTATCCTTCATAGAACCTAGGCAACTTGTCTCCTAGAACCGTTGTCCTCGCCACGCCATCTTTAGTGATAGTGGCTAACCGAATCACACCACCACTAGAGCCGTCACGACACATCGCAATCGCCAGACCTGGAAAAGTCACATCCAAGTGAAAATCATGGGAGACGAAAATCTTGACAAGAAAGGGGGTCGTCCATTTAGTACGTACACACCAAAACCCTGATTTTAGGAATTCGTCCCCCTGTACGCATTGGTACCAACCCCCCCCTTCCTGTACGTACACAGTGTGACTTCTGCCATTGTCGTAGTAGGACCAGTCCTGTTATCTGTAGGGTTTAATCGTCTGATGCGCCTGAGTATCGGCCAATGCCAATTGAACTTGGAACTTATTAACAACAACATGTGACTACTGATGCAGGGTTCTGCCGCTGCTGGTCGGTGCCGGACGGCCCCGTCCAGGACACAGAAATGCCAACCGGCACTCAGCCTATTAAGAGTGTTTTCCGACCAGCAGAACGAAGTGTGCCACAAGAGATGCCCGCCACGCACACTTCTGAATTTCCTTTCTGATCCCATTCACCAAATGCAGGGTTCTGCCCAGGACTGAATGAGTTCCGGACGGAAGGGGGGTCTGGGCCCTCCCCCCAGAAAAATTTGAAATCTAGACTTGCTGAGATGCGATTTCCTGGCACCTGGGAGTCGAAATAATGAGCTTCTTTATCAATAAAGTCATCCTCGTTTGGCGCCAAATGACCCCTATCCACTCTATTGCAAAAGTATCCCGCCGTTGTTGTTGTTGGTCAGAACTGTGTCCATGGTGTCAGGAAGCCCCGCCGTGGGAAACACATTTTGTGAATGGGAACAGAATGGAAATTCGGAAGTGATTAGTGTGCGTAGCGAGCATCTCTCTTCAATGGTACACTTCGTTAGTTCACCAGATCACTCACTCAACCTGCATAAATTACCGGTCTGGATTGGGGGAAGATAGGCACAATATACGAGCAGATTACTTTCTCTTATGAAGATTTTATTGAAGTTCTACACATTTTTATTGAACTTTGTTTTAAAAATTGTGCTGGTCGGAAAATACTCCTTTTAGGCTGAGTGCCAGTCGGCATTTCTGCGTCCTGGACGGGGCCGTCCGGCGCCGACCAGCAGCGGCAGAACCCTGCAAATGTGCTTCCCGGCTGGGCTTCCTGACACAGTTCTGACCAACAACAACGGCGGGTTGCCTTTTCAACAGATTGGATTGGGGTCATTTTGATGCCAAATGAGGATGTTTTTATTGATAAAGAACCTCGTTATCAGGTGCCAGGAAAATTGGATTTCAGCAAGTCTATATTTCAAATNAAGGGGGCTGTCCATTTAGTATGTACGCACCAAAACCCTGATTTTAGGAACCCGCCCCCCTGTACGCATTGGTACCAACCCCCCCTTCCTGTACATACACAGTGTGACTTCTGCCATTGTCGTAGTAGGACCAGTCCTGTTATCTGTAGGGTTTAATCGTCTGATGCGCCTGAGTATCGGCCAATGCCAATTGAACTTGGAACTTATTAACAACAACATGTGACTACTGATGCAGGGTTCTGCCGCTGCTGTGGTCGGTGCCGGACGGCCCCGTCCAGGACACAGAAATGCCAACCGGCACTCAGCCTAAAAAGAGTGTTTTCCGACCAGCAGAACGAAGTGTGCCACAAGAGATGCCCGCCACGCACACTTCTGAATTTCCTTTCTGATCCCATTCACCAAATGTGCTTCCCGGCTGGGCTTCCTGACACAGTTCTGACCAACAACAACGGCGGGTTGCCTTTTCAACAGACTGGATTGGGGTCATTTTGATGCCAAATGAGGATGTTTTTATTGATAAAGAACCTCATTCTCAGGTGCCAGGAAATTGGATTTCAGCAAGTCTATATTTCAAATTTTTCTGGGGGGGGGCCAGACACCCCGCTCCGACCGGCACTCGTTCAGTCCTGGGCAGAACCCTGTGATGTGTGTATTAAATGGCACTCGTGCGCTCAGCATGATCATCAGGTGATCAAGAGAGCATTTGGTGGAAAAAATCCTACTTTGGGTGCGTACGTACGCACCCAAAGTAGGATTTTNCATACGTACTATATGGATTTATGGCCCCAAATCGATTTTTCTTTCAAAAAGATTGTAAAGGTAGTTTTATTGACAGGTGTTATAAATCACAGGCTTACCATTTGTGACAAACTTTTTACACTCCTCCTCTGTCATATTTTCTTTATAATTAGCGTCAACCCATCCCCAGATGTAGGTGCTCCCGGATCCACCACATGCAAATGGCTGCTTCACCAACATGCCACCAAGTGGAACAGAATATACCTGTGGGAAAGAAGCAGCGGATAATGAGGAATCGGCGGAACCATAAAGACATCAAACCCCTAAAGCAACTACTTGGGCACACGCTGGTGCTTGTCCGATGAGTTTCAGTTTTTCTCACCAGATGGCTCTTATCACCCTAATTTCCATGTTAAAATAATATTTCTAATCAAATTTGGATTGGTGGCCGTAGCATCCAACAATCCACTAGCCCTGAGCCCAAATTGGTGAAGAATGACCAATTCATAAAGGTACCAGGGCTGGATAAACCTGTTGGTTACATCCCTGTACATATGTACAGTAGTCTATCTAAATGTACAGCAGATACCCGAGAGACACATTGTGCGCAAGGGGGCTGGCTGCTAAATGTTCCATATCACAAGAACTACTGAATGGAATCTTATGGAATTTTCACACATCATGGAGAAGACCCATAGCTATCATATATAAAACAATTGGAGAAAGTTTCATTGAAAATTTCTTTGGGTATCACGTTTTTCTCAGAATGTCGGAAACCAAGTGGTTGCTTTAGGGGTTTGATGTCTTTATGGCGGAACTAATCCGTGACGAGGCGCTGACGAACAACTCAGTCAAAACTATGAAACGGAAAGTCAAACCAACATTATTTGCCATTTAAATTCTGAAACTACACCCTACTTCTAGCCCTAAAATACCTGAAGTAGTCCATTGAATTTTGAATTTTACACGTTCATCATCAAGTATAGTACTGACTCAATGTATCTGAATGTTTTCAAGTGGGAACATGTTGAATTTCATCGATAAAATTGACTATTTTAGCGTAAACAACAGACAGAAGAGCAATGTCTTGATTCTGAATGACGCATGCACATAACGTCACGAAAGATGTGCGACGTCAATGACGTTTTCAATGTCACAACGCATGCGCTTTTGTGTTAAAACTGAGTCGTTCCCCAGCGCCTCCTTTGGGCAGGCCAGTTCCCCATTAAAGGTAATAAGCATTACTGGAAACTTGTGGTGCCCTCTAGTCAGCAGTTGGCAATGTTGACTGCTGCCACTGACACGACTGACAGGAACATTTACCATTCAGGTCTCTTGATTTTTTCAAGCTATTTTGGGCCTACCGATTTTTGTGGCTTTTCGTCATCCGATGTTCAAGTATTGCATCACATTTCCTTTTGATAAGAAATTCATTAAGTACACCTTAAGTGTCGCGAAACGGTCGAGAAATGAGTTTTTTTGTCATTGTGATCAAAAACGAACTATGGATCGTCAAAGTAAGGGTGAGAAATTCAAGACATTGAGACCTTTTTGAGACCTTTTGTGTATGGACTAATGTAGGCCTATTTTGGGCATATTCCTGAATTTGGGCTTGAATTCTGAAAGCCTTCAATTTGGGCTTATGCCAATTCTTGGGACCCTTTAATGGCCCCAGTAGCATGCAATCGAGAGGCCTGCATGTTTTACACTGCAAATATGCCATGTTAAAATTTTGAGGGAACGACACCTACCTGTCCACCATTTTTCTTGTCCCAACCTCCAACTATTATACCAGCCATTAGTCGATCCCTGTAACCATAACACAGTTCTTGGAACACATGTGCGGCTGTTTTAACGCTTGGTTCCTCACCAATCTCCATTCTGAAAAAAGATTATCATTCGAGACTTTGATATCATATGAAAGTTTTGGATTCTAAAACTCCAGTTATGGATCTTTTGTAAGGCCGCAGTCCAACGCCCAGGGTTGGAGCTACCATTGTCTTCTTTTAGCCAAAGTAAAGAAAAGCCTATTGTTCAGTAGTGTGAACAATAGGGATTTTCTTTACTTTGGCTAAAAAAAGTAATGGTAGCTCCAACCCTGAACGCCCACCAGGGGCGGATACAGAGGGGGGGGGGTTCTGGGGGTTAGAACCCCCCTCGGCGACCAAAGATAAAAATTTTTATCGCTAAACATCACACATCTCGCATGTAGCATACCGCCCGCCCGTGTCTTTGATGTAATCATGGTGATACAATTGTTGCATCAATGATTCGTCCCCTGCTAGGGACAACATACTGCATTGTATAAGCTTGCAGAGTGCAATGAAATGTCTAAGAGGCGTGACATCGGACTTTCTCAACCTCAGATGCCGGGAAATCGCTTTTCAGAGCTTATAATTTTCAAAATTTTCCTGGGGAGGTCCCCCAGACCCCGAAAAATCGGCGCCGGTGAAGTGCATGCCTTCGGCACGAGCGAGTCCAGTGGCTTCTCCATTCAGAACCTACCCCTCGCCATCTGTTGACCAAACGCAGCGAATTTTACGAAGTGAAGCAATTGTTGAGAGTGAGTAAACTGAAGGGGACGCGGTACACAACTGCGTAGGGAGTTTAGGTATACCACAGGTCAGCTTCACTTGAAGACCCATTCTCCAGTTCTCAGTCAGTGTTCAAAAGCAACTTTCAAGAGAACCAGTAAGACCAACGTTGCGTCTCGACATCATCTGTCTGTTAATAGCCACTGAATAATGGTCAGTTTACATTTCATACTAATTGCCCTTCATTCATCCCTCCAAGTTTCAGAAACATAACTTGACAGGGATCCCAAATGGGGAATTTGATCTTAAACCCCCATGACCTTTACACCATCTTGTCGCGGATGAAAAGTTCTGCAATTTCTTTGCTTTTTTCCTTAAAATAAAGAGGTAGGATGGCGATAACGGCAACGTCTTTATCTCATTTTTTCCTGTAGAAAAATGTACAGCTGATTTTTTCATGACGCAACGTCAGCAAATAAAACGACGTCAATGACGTCGGTTCGGTCTCATCGATCGCTGCGCCGACCTGTCGGGATAAACGGCGTGCGGGTTCCTCATTGCTGTATGGTATACCATAAACTCCCTACACAGTTGTGAGTCACGCCCTCTTCGGTTTACCCGTTCTCCACAACTGCTTAACCTCGTAAAATTCGCCGCGTTTGGTCAACAGATGGCGCTGAGAGAGTCGACCAATGAGAGCACCGAGCAACCGGTAACCAAGCTGGCCTGAGACACTTTTTCATTGGCCGAGCGGTTCGTAGCCATGGTAGCACAAGAACATCCGTTGCCAACAGGCCAAAGAGTTCTGAAAGCAGCGTGCTGATAGGCTGTAAAATTCGCGTCAGGGCCTGACGCCATCTGTTGACCAAACGCAGCGAATTTTACGAAGTGAAGCAGTTGTTAAGAGTGAGTAAACTGAAGGGGACACGGTACACAACTGCGTAGGGAGTTTAGGTATACCACAGGTCAGCTTCACTTGAAGACCCATTCTCCAGTTCTCAGTCAGTGCTCAAAAGCAACTTTCAAGAGAACCAGTAAGACCAACGTTGCGTCTCGACATCATCTGTCTGTTAATAGCCACTGAATAATGGTCAGTTTACATTTGATGCTTTTCATTCGCAACATAAAACTTACAGCTGCAGGCTATAAACTTACTTGTGAAAATTCAGATGGTATTTGACAATGTCTGAAATTGCCTGAGTGTCGGCAGCTGAACCTGAACGACAACAGTAGATGTAGTCAGTAACTGGAGTCAACTTGTCTGTCACACGATTTGCAATGTAGGATCTGTAAGAAGAGAAATCGTCAGTCCATAAATTCTTGGATTGTAGCCTGTGTCTTCATACCCTAAATGCAGGGCCAGATCCAGGGGTGGAAGGGGCGTATGACCCCCCCCCCTCCCCTATTTTTGGCAGAGCAATGATTTTTCAGCAAGAAAAATTTAATCACATAAAAATTAGAGTATTTTGCTCTCAGATGTCAGGAAAATGCATCTAAAAGCACTTATTGTCAAATTTTTTCTGGGGGAGGGCCCCAGACTGCCGTTTGGGCTTCGCGCTTTCAGTGCTTACCACCTCCGTCGAGCTACGCCCCCTTCTGTCAATCTGGCCCTGATATGAACTGGCGGGCCGGGTATGGTACATAATAATGTCTGGTCAACCAAGATAAAGAACTCACCCAGTAGTTGTCCTCGAATCTGCTCCAACAACCACGCCCCCATCAAAGGCTACAGCAAAAATAGATGTCTGAAAGTGAAAAGTAAGATTTGATATAAGTAAATCAATGCCTTGATTTTTATTGGCAATAGGCCTAGGCCTAGCATAAAATACCCCCGAGACATCAGAAATGGCCCTTGTAGAGTCTTATTCCCACCTGGCTCCCATGATCTTACAGACTTCAAAGGGTGCCGCTACAATGTACAGCTCTGGAAAAAATTATTAGACCACCTCTGTTATTACTACACTCATTTCCCACTAAATACATGTAGTTCCCAGAAAAAGTCTTATTCACCTTTTTATGCATCATTGTATTCCAGTAGCTACACTTATTACCTTGTAAAAAGGGAACTCCCGTCATAATTATAAGCATAGAATTCGTATGATGCTCTAAATGCTGCTCGAAGAATTTAAGTTTGATTAGAGGCGATGTGAAGTGTACAGATTTTCAATGTTTGTAAACATGGATGTTTACATTATGTTGTTTTGGACTTTTGGGACATGCCAACCCAGCATATTTTGCATACGGTAATGAAAACAAGCGTCGATGGGGGTACAGCGGTTCGCCAATGACTTTAAATCCCAACGTAAACAATGTGGACACGTGGGTTTATGAAAATGAATGACGTCACCGTGACCTGAATTTTAATTCAAATCTGAATTTTATGTTAAAACATAGAGGCCGTAGCATCTTTCAGTCGGGGAATTGTGTCAACAGAAACGCAGTCTTCAGGAGCATGATTCAAAATGTGTGCCTTTTTTCGGCTGTTTCGTTGTGGGATGCCATTTTACTGCATTGAGGTGGACATGCTGATAATCGGTGAATTGTGAAGGAAATAACTGACGAAATTTGATGAAAGTTGGTGAGCGTGTATTTATAAACCTCTTGGACTTGAAGTCGTCGAACAGTCAGAGCGGTTGGCGTCGCTACATTCTGACAGGGGGCCAACGAAAAATGTTATCAGTTTGCAGTGCGGGTTGTGACGTGACGTCAGCAGCCTTCTCAATAACTTTTTGAGTAGGAGGCTATTGCCTCAGATTAGGAGGCTGAGTTTTTTTCGAAGATAGCATAACCAGTGTTTCAATGCTTGATTATTTCGGTGGACAATCTGATATGGGCCAGGACATAGCTGAAGCAGTGATCAAAATGCACAAAAAAATGATAAAATGCAGAAAAAAATGATTGTAACTACCGGTAAATTAATAATAAAATCGTATTTTATTTAATTCTTATCTGAAATACTTTTCTATGGTACACAAAATCTGTCAAAAATGATATCTAGCCTGATAGAAAAGTTCATTTCCTCAAGACAACCCCAGCAAAGGATCAAACTCTTGAGGGGAATCTCAGGATTCTGCCCAGGATTCATTGAGTGCCGGACACAATAGTAGTCCATTACCAGGGGGTAATGGTGAGGGCATGTGTGTCGATTTTGGCAGGAAACGAACAGCATATTTTGGCGGGAAAGACCTGATTGATTGACAGATGGCATTTAGGCATTGGAACATGGTGTCGCCATGCAGCAGCTGTGAGTGAAAGAATGTAGTGGGAAACACCAGCAAGGGGCTTATATTTGCGTTTCCCTCATGAATTCCGTGTTCCCAATGTCACACCTGCCGAGGGCCTATTTGCTAAGATTGCACAGCGGTTTGCATCGCTTAACGATGTTATGAGCTACGTTTAATTCAATAGACACGGCAATGATGGGTCTTTCTTTGAGTGCCGGTGTCATAGAATGTAATGCCCCCGATATCAGATGCCGGCTTCTTTTGTTTTATACCTCATTGGAATCCTCTCGATGTGTACTCCACTCTGAATGTCCATTCAACACAAAATCATTAGGTATATTAACTGAGAAAAAGTTGTTTTTCAAAACAATAAAAAGTGGTCAGCCGCCTGTCCACCCAAGCCATCTTTCCTACAGCCTCTATGGAAGATGAACGCTGATTGGTCAATGATTGGTAAATTGGGAAAGTTGACCAATCAGCGTTCATCTTCCAAAGAGGCTGTAGGAAAGATGGCTTGGGGTGGACATGGCGGCTGACCACTTTTTATCGTTTTGAAAAACAACTTTTTCTCAGTTATACCTAATGATTTTGTGTTGAATGGACATTCAGAGTGGAGTACACATCGAGAGGATTCCAATGAGGTATAATAAACTGGCTGTCATGCTATTTTTCTAAGTGAAAACATCGCCCAAAGTTGCGAGTCGGGGTGCTCGTTTCCAACCTGGTCTCTTTTATATACCATGATACTGTACACACTGTGTACAGTGTGTCCCAGATAGGCCTAGGCGGGTCAAGTCAAGTACATGTAGGCCTATAGCGGACAAAGTCGTGGGTAGTGGCACATCTTCCATACATTGCCGCTTATTCCGTGTACATACATGTACACACTCAGTGCACTTCCCACGAATTTGTCCGCTATACCCGACTTGAGCTGGCCTAGGCAGGGTTTCTGCCAGAAATATTTTTGAGGGTATGCAGTTCTTCCAAATCAGCAAAAAAAAACCATGAAATTAAAGAAAATGGCCCTTTCCTGTTCCTTTGAGGGTACTCACAGCATACCCTAGTGCGTACCCTCTGGCGGAAACACTGCTACATGTAGGCCTAGGCCGGTATCAGGTCAACTCGTACCCAGGTCGACTCGAACCTGGGTCAACTCGTAACCGAGTCAACTCGTAACTCGAGTCAACTCGTACTTCGGTCAACTCGTAACTGATTCAAATAAGGCCAAATTAAAAAATACTTATGTTTATCGTCCACCTGGTCCTCCAAAATTGGCAAGGGGGGGCACTTTTTATTTTTATTTTTTATTTTGGACGATGGGTTTCCAGAGGGCAATATCATGAATATTGCCCCTCAGATGACAAGAGTCACCATCGACCATGGTCACAGTCAGTCTTTGTTGCTTTTTTACTTTCAATTTCTGCCTCACTAACAGCACTAACAAATCAATTGTAGGCCTATGACTCAACAAACATACAGCGGAAGCGCTAT